>JAJOOR010021142.1:0-34737 GCA_036250505.1 Solanum acaule | reverse complement strand
TGTGTAACAAATAACTGATTGTAGTTTAGAGAACAAGCGAGCAAGATTTGAACTTTAGTTGTTATCAATGAGAGAATGTAACTAGGGTGTATGTGTTCCCCATAAGCTCATAACGCGGTAATCCTAGAAATAGTAATATTTTTCTAGTGTATCACATCTAAAGTAGTAAGTTATGTATCTCTAAGTCCTTGGTACGACAAATAGAGAATTCCACCCCGCACCTTGGTCCGGCTACGTGTGTATAATTTACTAACCCTTACCTTTACCTCATATTAGACATCACATCAATGTATGGCTTAGTTTTCACCCTCACACAAATTGACATTAGACTATTAGATAGTATCACACTAAATCTATGGTGATAATTCTTTTCTTATTAACTACCTCCTTGTCCGGTAAGTAGCAACAAGGCGAGTTCTAACGTTGCGCACCATTAAAAAGACTTCTAAACGAAAGAATTAGCAATGCATGCAATAACACCATTCAAGAATTACTTAGTTACTATTCATACTTTGTTAATCGCTCATGGTCCCCACAACACTAATTGTGGATTTAGTTACTCATGCTAGAAAGAACACAATTCATAGTTGTATAAGAAGAATTCATGAACTTACTATTAGAGTAGAAGAAATCCAAAACCCAACTTGAATTGCAAAGTTAAAATCTTCAAAACGGACTTACAAGAATTGCTAGAATTGCAAGTTAATCTCCAAAGCCAAAAACTAGAATTAAAGTAATAGTGTCAACCCCTAAAAACGAGGTTTACATACCCTATTTATAGAAAATGAAGTCCTAAACAAAAAGGAAACTAAATAAGGAAATAAAGGTTCTGGACATGGTTTTGATCTACGACACTGACCTACGGTCCGTAGGTCCCTTTCGTGGTTTGGGACTTAGGCATTCTTCCAAAGCTCCAAATCTTTAGCTTTCAGTAACGATTAACGAATCAGCAGGACGGACCGTGACTCGACCTATGGTCCGTGGATCCTCCTCCGTAGCTCCATATTTAAACTTTCAAAATCAAGTACTGGGTTGTTTCCCTCTTGACGATGAAGCTTATCCCCCATCGTCTCACTAGCCGACCTTGAACCCTGTTATTTTGAGGTCATATTTAGTATTCATAGTTTGCCTCGATTTGGTACCGCTCTCGCGGCCCACACCGAAACAGTGCTTTACCCCTAGATGTCCAGTCAACTGTTGCTCCTCAATGCATTTCGGGGAGAACCAGCTAGCTCTGGGTTCGAGTGGCATATCACCCCTAACCACAACTCATCCGCTGATTCTTCAACATCAGTCGGTTCGGATCTCCACTTAGTTTCACCCAAGCTTCATCTTGGTCATGGATAGATCACCTTGGAATTCCTTTCTCTGAATCATTTGATGGACCTACATGACGGACCATAGGTCGACCTACGGTCCGTCGTTTGTAATCGTGGTTCCACACTTGGTCAAGAATTCCCTGATTTTCCTTCAAGCCATGCATGTCCATCTACGCCTACCACCTATGGACCGTTACTGGACATACGGTCCGTAGGTCACGTCCGTAGATGCCCTTTTCAACAATGCACGGCTTAGTTTTCACCCTCGCACCAATTGACATTACACTATTAGATAGTGTCACACTAAATCTATGTTGATAATTCTTTTCTTATTAACTACCTCCTTTGTTTAGCAAGTAGATACAAGGCGAGTTCTAACGTTGCGCATCGTTAAAAAGACTTCAAAACAAAAATATTATCAATGCATGCAATAACACTATTCAAGAATTACTTAGTTACTATTCATACTTTGTTATTCGCTCATGGTTCCCACAACCCTAGTTGTGAATTTAGTTAATCATGCTAGAAAGAACACAATTCATAGTTGTATAAGAAGAATTCATGAACTCACTATTAGAGTAGAAGAAATCCAAAAACCCAACTTGAATTGGAAAGTTAAAATCTTCAAAACGAACTTAGGAAATCAAGAATTGCAAGTTAATCTCCAAAGCCAAAAACTTGAACTAAAGTAATAGTGTCTACCTCTAAAACGAGGTTTACATATCCTATTTATAGAAAACATAGTCCTAAACAAAAAGGAAATGAAATAAGGAAATAAAGTTTCTGGACGCGGTTTCGAACTACGATATTGACCTACGAACCGTGGACTGACCTACGGTCCGTAGGTCCCTTCCGTGGTTTGGGACTTAGGCATTCTTCCAAGGCTCAAAATCTTTGGCTCTCAGTGACGATTGATGGATCAGAAGGACGGACCGTGACTCAATCTACATTCCATAGATCCTCCTCCGTAGCTCCATACTTAAACTTTCGAAATCAGGTACTGGAACCCCTTTCTCTGAATCATTTGATAGACCTGTAGGACGGCCCATAGGTCGACCTATGGTCCGTCGTTTGTAACTGTGGTTCCACACTTGGTCAAGAATTCCCTGATTTTCCTTCAAGCCATGCTTGTCCATCTACGCCTACCACCTACGGATCGTGACTGGACCTATGGTTCGTAGGTCATGTCCGTAGATGCCCTTTTCTGCAACATTCTTCAGGTGTATCTCTCAACTTCCACGTCCTAACTTATTTCCTGCAAACAAGATAAAAATACATTTGTACCAATAAAAATGGTTCTAGACACACACAACTCTTAAGTGAAATGTATTAAAAATACCGTAAATTCACGGTATATCACACATAAAGTACTAAGTATGGAAGCCATGCATAAAAATCCTTAAAATATGCTTAAAAGGGGACATTTAGTTGAAATCATGCATTTATCAAGTTTAAAAGCCATCATGCACATTTATGAAGAAACATAAGTCAAACCATATCATAAGCAACCCCAAAGCTATACTAGTGCAATGCAAAGGCAAGATCCCATAACCCTACCAAATGTCAAGTACCACTTTTAGGTCACCAAAATCATACATACCATACATTAACCTCATTCATAGTCAATAATCACATACAAGGAATCATTCATATTCACAACTTGTAGTAAATAAAGTCAACCTTGACAACCATACATATCATACATACATAATTCATAAGTCTTCATAGCATAAAAGAACCTTACCACAACCCCTCTCAAAGCCCACTTGTGCAATGCATAAATGGAGTACCATACCCCCACTCATACTAAGTAGTACCTCTTGAGTAATCATAGTTAAAGTTCATGTTTTTAACATAATTCATATTCTTATCATATAGGGAAATTTAGCCTTAACTGACATAGACCATGTGAGCTACATGGAATCCGGTGTCTTACTGCCTCACCGAAAAGAGATGTCCTACTTGCCTAAGGTAGAACTTCATATATTAGCTTTTAGGTGGATCCACTAGCTAAAGACTTATGTGGACACATAATTATGGGATAAGGAGATTGCTACTAGAAACCAAGACTTTCTAATGTAAAAGGTTTCCATCTCATGAGATAACATACATTGGGAAGCCGAACTTTCTAACGTAAAAGCTTCCATCTCATTTTCATATCCACTCGGTGCTAAGCATAATTCCCTTTAAAAGTTGTATCAAGTCTTTACTTAAGTTCATGTTTATGAAAGAATGCACTAGGCACTCAAGTCAACATGGTGTCATAATAGCTCATAGATTCATTAGGTGAGAATGTCCTTTCAACCTTAGAATCATCAATATGTGAGTAAACCTTTCACATCATATTCATAGTGTGTTCATAAGAATAGCCTTTCATTCAACACAACAATGCTATCATATTCATAACATTTCATACATAGTCATGTGTAAGGGTGGGGGAGAATGATCTTACAACAATACCACAATTACACAATCATCATAGGATCTTCACTTTCTAAGTGAATCACAATCTCATACATAATTCTCATAAAGAGGTACAAACCCTCATACCTTTGCCCTACAAGGGCCATGAATCACAATCAACCCCAACATATACAATTACTACATAATATAAGAGGAATTTCATGATTCAATAACTAATTCATCATAAACATAATCAATTGACATAATTGTAATACCAACCAACCCACATTATCAATTTATGATTTATGAATATGGGGAAACATAGGTCTATGGGGAGTTTTCATCATAAAACAGCAATACTTCATCAATCCCACCATAATTCATCATAACCAACCAAAATCAACCATAAATAAACAATTGAAAACGCTTTGGAAGGAGACCCATGTCATAGATTGAAAACCCTAGGTTTGGGGAAATTTGAATCTTGAAAACCAACTTTTGAGGGGACTCTATGGTTATACACTACCCATAGATAAAAAGCATCCATACCTTGATTAGAAATCCCCAAGAAATTTGAGGAAGAACCTTTCAAATCCACAAACCCTAGCTCTAATGGCTCATTTCTTCTTCATTGAGTTTAGAGAGAGAAATATTGAGAGAAGAAGAGGTTTTTTATTTGATTTGGGTTTTTGTGAATAATGACTTAAAAATAACTAATATAGTACCCCTAAAAATACCCAAAACAACCCCACTTTAATTGGATAAAAATAGGAAATTACTTAATTGACCCTCACTAAGTCACCATGCCCAGGCACCACGAAGGACCTTCACGAGCCGTGGTGAGGACCACGACCCTTGGTCCTGCTCGTGAAGGTGAGGCAGTGTTTAACACATGGGGTCTTGTCTTGAAATTATTTAAGGCATGACCTCGAGACCTCCCACGATCCGTGGTCAATACTACGAGTCGTGGTGAAGGTTGTGGTCTTGAGGCAGTAGCTAGGCTTTAAAGCCTAGCCTCCCACACGCCCAAGGGGTCTTCACGAGCCCTTTTACGATCCGTCAAGGGCATGACGGCTCGTGGTGGTGCCCTTGATCCCTTGACCAGAAGCCCATTTTCCTTGACATTTCTCCCATGAAGCTAAGGAAACCCTACGAGCCTTCCCATTGCCCGTGGTCATGATCACGAGCCGTGAAGTGGCTCGTGAAGGGGAGTCTTGGCTTGACCACTTTTGAGGGCACACTGCCTCACCAACCACGGGTGGCACCACGACTAGTGGTGGCCACCATGGGCCGTGAAGACCCTCGTGGTCATGGTGGGCAGTGGGTAGGCTAGTTTTAGACATCCTTGGCCCCTAGCCATGGCCTTCACCCAAAACCCTTGGCCTTAGTCCCTAACCCTTGACGTTAACCCTCATGTTTAGGCTCTAGTTTAACCTACCATTTTCCAGAGTGTTACAACATTAGTCAAACCAAAATGCATAACCACAAACTCATAATGACCGTATCGTGTTCTAAAAGCCATTTTCAGAATATCTTCCTCTTTCACCCTCAATTGGTGATAATCCGACCGGAGAACAATTTTGGAGAAATAACTTGCCCTTTGAAGTTGATCAAGTAAGTCATCTATTCTTGGAAGAGGATACTTGTTCTTGATGGTTACCTTGTTTAACTGCCGGTAATCAATACACCTATAGAGTGAACCATCTTTCTTCCTAACAAACAACACCGGAGCACCCCATGGAGAGATACTCGGTCAGATGAAACCCTTATCCAGTAAGCCCTTTAACTGATCCTTCAACTCCTTAAGTTCCGCCGGATACATTCTATAAGGAGGAATAGAGATAGGTTGGGTATTAGGGAGAAGGTCAATCCCGAAGTCTATTTCCCTTTAGGGAGGAATACCGGGTAAATCATTGGGAATAACTTCCAAAAACTCTTTTACAACTGGGACCAACTCAATAATAGGAGTTTCAGACCCCATATCCCTCACCCTCACTATATGGTAGACACAACCCTTCGAAATCATTTTCCTAACTTTTCGGTAAGAAACAAATTGACCTCTAGGAATACAACTTCCCCTTTCCACTCTAGGATAGGCTCATTTGGGAATTAAAATTTGACTACCTCATTCTACAATCTTTAGAGGCATAACAGGAATGCAACCAATCCATACCAAAGATAACATCGAAATCTATCATGTCTAGTTCAACCAAATCCACCAAGGTAACTCCATGGGACAAAGAAGCGTAACATCAAAATCTATCATGTCTTCTATAAACCCTCTTAGCCACCACAAAATCACCAACAGGGGTAGAGACCGAAAAGAATTCTAAAAACACATCAGAAAGCATATCAAATCTCATAGCTACATAAGGGGGCACAAAGGACAAAGTAGCACCTGGATCAAGAAAAGCATACACATCCATATGGAAAACTTTTAACATGCCAGTCACCACATTCGGGGAACTTTCTTGATCACCTCTAGTTTGGAGAGCATATAAACAATTTTGCTTAGAAGCATTCCCACCCGAACCACTCAGACCGGATGAAGGGTAGGTTTGAGCCCAACGACGACCATCTCCACCATTCTTAGCAACCAAAGGAAAATTCCATATTTTATGATCCGTCTTCCCACAACCAAAACAACATTAGAAGCCGCTAGACATTTCCCTTCATGATTTCTCCCACATTTAGCACAAGTAGGCATCAAAGACCTATTAACAAATCCTTGAGATTTTAGGTTAGACACCCTTTCATTATTAGTCCTTGGAGGAGCACTAGAAGAATATTTTCTGGAGAACTTTTTCTAAAACCTTGAACGACGCCATCCACAAGACCTAGAATGTGATTAGTTACCATCATCCACTCTTGCTCTCTTTGCCTCTCTAGATCTTTCCTTGAGCTTTTCTTCCTCAATTTTTTGGGCATGCACTATTAGGTGAGAAATGTCCATGTCATGGACAAGCATAGCGGTGCGGCACTCTTTGACTACCATGTCGGACACTCCCAATACAAACTTACTCATCTTGGCCCTACGATCTACCACAATGGAAAGAGCATACTTGGATAGTTGAGTGAACCTCAAGGTGTATTCCCTTACACTCATATTTACTTGCCTAAGGTTGATGAACTCAAGTACCTTAGCCTATCTCATCTCTAGAGGGAACAATATGTCAAGAAAAAGACTTTTGAACCTTTCCTATTCTATGGGACCCGCTTCCACTGTCCTCGCCTCTTTCCACTAATTGAACCAAATCTGAGCAACTCATTTGAGTTGATAATTGGCTATTTCCGCCTTCTCTACCGGAGTCACACCCATAATAGCAAGTACCTTGTAGACTTCGTCAATAAACTCTTGAGGGTCTACTTCAACTTCAGAGCCATAATATTTGGGAGGGTTCATTCTTGTAAAATCCCTCACTCTTGACGCGCCGTACCCATATTTGGGTTCACGAGGACTACCACCTCTCTATTGTCTTGTGCCGTCCCGGCTTGAGCCAACACTTGGAATTCTGACCTAAACTCTGCATTAGTCACATTCTCATTGAATTGGTCGATCGGAGCTTGAGGAGGAGCTTGGGGAGGAACCTCTTGATCAACACTGTCTCCCTACATCCTTCTTGTAGTCCTTCTAGTAGTCATATCCTGAAAACCATCGGGCACGAATTAGGAGAAAGACTAATAAAGTTAAACACCATGGCACGACTTAGAGAACTAAAGAAGTGAAGTTTCCTAAACATCTAATGGCCTCTTATTCATAAAAGTGGTGAGCTTCACACTTATGCACAAGATTCTACTAGACGTGGTTTGAGACATCCTAGAACCATTCTAAACCTTGTGCTCTGATTACTAAGTTTGTCACGACCCAGGGGTACCCCCTAGATTTAACAAGGCGTATAAGACACCGAGAGGCCTCATACAAGCCACTTAACATATCATAACATAAAGTAATAGAATTGAGCGGGAATTTAAAACTTTTCAATACAATCAAATTCTTTTATAAACACGAGCAGAAGTCTAACATAATTGTCTCTAACCATCTAAACAATATGAGTAAAGTTTTTTGTCACAGCCCATACAATAGTCAAGACATAAAAGAAAAGCATAAAAGAAACTAGTGATCACATCCTCGAACACAATAAGGACTCACCAAAACTTCACTCCCTTGATCAACAACGAAGCTAGCCACGAGTGTGAGAATTAAGACATGAGGCATAAGCATAATCAAGACATAATAAGCATCATAATGAAAGAAGAATGCTTCTTTAAGTAACCTCACTTATTGTTAGCCAAGACATAGGTCATCCGCCTTTAGTCAAGCTTGCATCATGGAAGGCATATCTAGAAACACTCCAGTCAAATCATCTTCATAACATAATTACATTATTCATACTTACTTTTAAAGACATGGATTCACCTCAATGCCTAGCTTATAAAGGCCAATGGGTATTCGCCTCTTGCCTTACTTGTAGATCACAGGTACTCACCTCCACAATCTCATCATATGACACAGGTACTCACCTCCACATCATTTCATAAGGAGCATGGGTACTCGCCTACATGTCCATTAATCATAGTAAGAACATGGGGACTCACCTCTTGTTCAATTCTAAGGAGTATGGGAATCGCCTTATATCCTTACACATGGAGGTCAAGAGTAATCGCCTTTAGCGTCATCAATTACATAAGCTTTTAGTCTAGATTCATTTTAGGTGAGCAATCCTTTCAATCTAGAATCATTCATGTGAGCAAACCTTTCACATGCAGACAATCATGCTTAGCAATCTATTGTGGCAAGTATCCCTTCCACATCATATCATTACTATTCAACAATTCATAATATAGGTTTTTCTCTCAAAGCATTACATTTCATAATCATCATTTATGCTTTGTTCTCAAGCAATTAAGATCATATCTCATCAACCCTACTAGGAGATATCTAAACCCATGAAGTTTCCCTTCAAGGCACAAAACCCAATTTCATCAATTCTAGGTTAGAAGCATAAAATAGGCATAGATACATGTAATTTCATCCTAAAAACATGTAATCCTACTAATTCAACCATAAACAATCATAATCCACTAAATTGGATCAACATTCATCATAACATACAACATTGGAAGAAACCCTAACTAGATTGGCGATTTAGACTTCATAATTAGAGAATTCTAGGGAACTCCATGGGAGAAAGGATCCCATGGATGAAAGGCCATCATACCTTGATTACGCAGCCCACAAATCCTTGAGGGTTTGAGAATTGACCTTGGCCCTAGATTGAACTCTTTCTTCTTCTTCAAGTTTTAGAGAGAGAAATATTTGAGAGAGAGGTCTTGGGTTTCCCTTTTTGGTTTTTTGAGAGAATGACTTAGGTCGTTGGGAAAATTTAGGAATAGAATGCTTATATACTTCCCTAGGTTAAGATCAAAATAAGGTAGTATTTCATTAAGAAAACTATGAAAAGATATTTAAGACCCCAACTTAAAACCTGCAGTTTTTTCGCTGAAGCTCGCCAAGTGGACCCTTGGCTGGCCAAAATTTTCTATAGCTCATCCCCCAGGAGCATACTACTTTGGCGATGAGGGAGCCCCTTTGGCGATGCACCAACCTGAACGGTGAGCCCCGACCTGGCTCGCTTAATTTTCCAGCATCTTGGGCTTCCTAGACAGTCCACTAGGCAATCGGGTTGCACTTGGCGAATCGGCAAATGACTTAGGCGACCACACTGCCCCTCACCAAGTTAGCTTGGGATGGAAATGTTTTCCTTAAGCAATTTCAAAGGTACAAGTCCTTTCCCTCTTCCATGGCTTGTTGCCCCCACTCACTAAGCCCTAGCTTAGCCTACTAGATTTTGGGGTGTTACTGTAGACCCTTTTTTTGCTTCGGGTTTAAATGGGACGAGATTTGGCCCATCTGTGTTTCCAGCTGCTTAATAGACACCGAGTGAGAAGTAACTATTTGGTTCAGAGATGAGATGTCGTCTTTCATTTATTTTAGCACTTTGTATGACCCTTCAACTTTGTTGAGCATACGTGCAAGCATAACTTCTGTGCAGAAATTTTCAGGATCAGTCATTTGCTCTTTTGTCTTTTGACACTCATGCGGGGGTACATAGAGATCCTTGTCTCCATACCACTCCTTCTGTTAGTACTATAGTCATGCCATTCCCTATCACAGTCTATCCAACCTTCATCACGCTCTCTATTCAAACCTTGTTCCTACCCGGCCTTGGATAGTTTAGTTTAGATAGAAATCCCCTCCTTGATTTGCCAGAGAATGTACTTCCTCATTGTACAAGGCCTCAAAGTGTACATCATCGGGGTTCACTCCACTAACTCTAACCGCATTCATAGCTTTAGAACCACTACCCATGACATGCTTTGACAATAGATTCATTTGGGGGATCATCTTGGCCATATTTTGATCCTGCTCTTGGTCTTTTTCTATTTGTTCCTTTGTCATCCTAAAAGTCAAAGGATGTATTTGATCTTCCCTAGTGTACCAAGCACGGTCGATCTTCATCATTCCATCAAGGAGAGTAGATGTTATTTCGAAAGGTTGTTGCATAATTCGTCCCTAGAAAAGTTGATCAACCACAACCTTGTTGACTAAATCTAGACTCTAGTTGAAATGTTGTAACAATACGTTGTTAGGAATTCCATGATTTGGACATTGGAGCAACAATTTTTGGAACTGTAACGACGTCTTGTGAATTGGTTCACCATTCAATCATTTGAAGCCCAGAATATTATCTCTCAATGCCATCATCTTTGAGGGAGGAAAAAACCTTCTGTAGAACACCTCAGTGAGCTCGTCCCAAGAGGTGATTGAGTCCCTTGGTAGGTCGGCTAACCACTTAGTTGCCTCCTCCATCAGAGAAAAAGGAAACAATCGAAGTCAGACTAACCCTTGGGAGATTTTATTGAAATAAAATGGACCACAAACCCTTCATAGTTGCAACATTGTGCTAGTCACATGAAAAACCTCATTTCCCACAACCGGAGGCAACCGAATAGCACCCACATTACCTAGCTGAACTTCATTCACATCGTTCAAGTTGCCGATGTCATCAGTGTCTCTAAGATGGCTAGTGTTGCTCCTGTTGACACTCATCTCGTCACCTGTTCAAAGGCAGCCAACAACAAACAAAAGTAAATTGATACAACTACAACAAAACTAATTCACAACTAAACTTCACAAAAGGAATTCTAAACACCACTCCCTGGCAGCGACGCCATTTTTGATAACACTCAACTACAGTTCATCCCATTCTAAATGTAGGCGGTCACAATCAAGTATAAATCCAACGAAGAGTTGGGGTCGATCCCACAGGAGAGAATTCAAATACGAAGTAATTAGCATGTTCTAGTCATTTGTAGAAGTAAACATTTTCAAAACACTTTAAAGTAAATTGTAGGAGTTGACAACTAGTGTCAAATGGGGGGTTTAGAGTGAGCAATTAACAACTACGACAACAAGGTAGTAATCAAGTAGAAAGGGATCCTTGGGGATGCAATCGATTAAATGTTAATTTCGCTATATGTGTAATTAATATCTACTAAAAGACATTGAATCTTAGTGAGTAGGCTAGGCTTTAGATTTAATAGCCATCTCTCGATCAATTACCGCGATTCAAGCGAGTTCTCTCGAACCTCGACAAGCATACCATTATGATCAGCCCAAAACCTTAATTAATATACTCTCTCGAACTAGATTGGTAGGATCAAATTCAGGTTCACTTTCTCAAGCTGAACCAACAATAACCCAATCACTACAATTATCAATTGATAGCTTTAATCTAAAACCTCTTTCTCAAGCAAGCATAGAATGCTAAACTAGAGCTGCATTTGCAACTACAGTTCATGAATTAAAGACAACTGTCAATCAAAACCTCTTCAAATCAACATTGAAATCAGTAAATAATAACACCCACTTAAGATTGGGGGTTTTAGCCACACATCATAAAAAGCAACAAAATATTACCAACTATGTTCTCCATCAGCTGGGTAACAATTATAAAGACTTCACAATGATTGGTATCAATTCATAATCAAAACCCAACTCAAATTCTATTCAAAAAATACTAAGAACAATGTTTGGATAAAAAAAACCCAGAGAGTTAGAATGTGTATGGACTTTCTGAACTGGAAGAACTCATTTTCATCTTTTGAAAATTACATTTATACCCTTCCAGATTTTCAGCTTTAGGATAGATCGATGGAGTAAGTAGTCCATCGCCAACCAAATCGGTGATGCGTTGAGTATGCTTTGCCATCGCCGTTTCTACCTGCCTCTTTATTACTTCCTCATTGTAACTTTAGGAGATCAAAATTTCCATTGCCTATCCATTCGATGCTTTGCCAAGTTGCATTTTTCATCGCTGAGTTGGTTTTCTCCCAGGGTTGGCCTTCTCAAACATTTGGCGAGCTGAAGGAACACTTGGCGGTTCTCCGAGGGGTCTTGGCTATCATCACCTCTGCTCTTATTCAGCTTCTTCAGCTTTTCTGCTATTTTTTTCCCGGTAATGTCCTTGCCTTGCTCTTTTGCATTCATTAATGCACATCAAGACTTTAACTTCAATTTAGAGCATAAAGTAGGAATTGAGGACAGTAAAACTATGAACATTACGCACCAAATGAGTCAAAAACCCCGACTCATCAAGGCCTAAAAGAGGAGATATTAACAAGATGATCTATCAGAGTTTTGGAGATAAGTAGGCCATAAGGTAGGCTTGTGAAACCATTCGGATCCTCAACACTTTCCAACATATACTATTTAAACCACATGGCCCAATTAATGTTGTACCTTTTAAGAAAACAATTAAGAACAAATACATCCTGAGTTGAGATATTATTGAGGGATCATTTCATGGGAACAAGTGTCATAGCGACAATTTAAGCAAGAATGCGATTATCAAAACAAAAGATAAGGGCAAAAATTAGAAAGATCAGAGCCGGGTTCAGCCACGGTTGCCTTTGCACCTTTTAGAGAGACTTCAAAATCATCAGGCATACCCCATTAATATAGGAAATACAATGAACATAGAACCAACCACATCTTTGAATAACCACTCATTCACAATAATTTGACTCCTCATAACAAGGGTTTTCGTTCGCCACCATCATAAGAGACACAGAGATTTGCATAAAAAATGAAAAACATCCTGATATAACTCATTTCCACAAAGACATAGAAATAGATATAATTTATGGGCTTTTAAAAAGGTACTTACAGCACAGTGGGAGTCCTTCAGTTGACTTAGATTGATGACGCTCCTAGAAACAATGAGTCTACTATTGAAAGCCTCAAATCTATATCATTGTTCAATCACAAAAGGACTGCATGTACTCATCTTATAGAGACCGAGAAGTAGTAGGATGGGATTTCTTGGAGTATTTCTTTTTGGAGGATGAATGACTTTTTTTGGAGGTGGTAGAAGGTGAACCAAAAGCATCTTCACAGGAGTCTGAAGAGAGAGAGATGGTGTTGTTGGTAAAGGTATTTGAGGGATGTTCTGAGCCGATTTAGAGCGAAGTCATCAACCTTATTATAGTCATTAATAGAGAAAAATAAAATAAAAGGATGAAGAGATGAGGAGGAGAAGGAGAAAAGGATTTTTTAAATCTAAGAGAGATAAAGAAGAATATAGAAGGTTTTCTGAAATAGAAGGGCCAGAAGGAAACACTGAAGGGATTGAAGATGTAAGGTTTCATAAAAGAATTGAGGAGAAAAGTAATAATGAACACAAAAAAAAAGTAAAGAATTTAAAGCAAGTAATCATTTAAACAAGGTAGGGGATCCATTAATTGTTAAAACTTGTAATACCGAGGCAATTTCAAAGGAAACAAAATCTCTCTTTGAGAAGAGGTTTAATAAAAGTATGTACTAAGTATTTTCATAATCAATAAATTCTAAAACAAAACCTCTATTTTCAACATGATCTCTAATAAAATGATGTTTGATATCTTTATGTTTAGCCCTAGAATGATGCACAATGTATTTTGATTAACTGATAGCACTAGTATTATCACAGAAAATAGGCACAACTTCATAAGATAAACGTTAGATTTAAAACATCATCCATAAAATTTGAGTACCACAACTTCCCACTTCTAAATATTCAGACTCTGTGGTGGATAATGCAACATATGTTTTCTTTTTACTATGCCATGAGGTCAGGGATTGTCATAAGATCTGACATGTTCCGCTTATACTCTTGCAATCATTTTTGTCACCATTAACCATGATCAAATGTTTCAATTAGATAGTTAATGATCCTTTTGACAGCGGTGAGATGGGATTCTTTTGGATAAAATTGGAATCGAGCACATTTGCAGAGACTATACATAATGTTTGATCGAATATCGATCAAGTATGATAAAGATCCAATCAGTTTCTTTACAAGTTGATGGGCTCATAGGTGTACCAAATGCTTTAGCTTTTTCCAACCTGAACCCTTTATGAGTTCTTGGGTGTATTTATTCTGACTAATGGAAGTGTCGTTTGAAGCCTGCTAAATTTGTAGTCTGAGGAAAAAATTCTCCCATGAGACTCATTTAAAATTCTCCCTTTATAAGATTTGCAAAATTCTTGCACAGAGAAGAGTTAGAGCTTTCAAAGATAATATCATCAACATAAATATGTCCTATAAGAATACTAGAAGTAGATCTTTGAATAAAGAGAGTTGTATCTATGTTTTCTCTTCGAAAATTATTATTTAGTAAGAAAGTACTAAGTCTTTCATACCAGGCCTTGTGGGCTTGTTTCAAGCTCTAAAGAGATTTAGATATTTAAAAACATAATTAGGACAAGATGGATTTTAGAAACCAAGGGGTTGTTTGAAAAAAACCTTCTTCTTTAATAAAACCGTTTAAAAGCACTTTTCACATCCATTTCAAATAATCTAAAATGTTTAAAAGATGCATATGCAAGAAGAATTTGAATCAACTCTAACTTTGCAACAAGGACAAAAGTTTCATCGTAGTCAATACCTTCGTGTTGAGAATATCCTTGGGCTACTTGTCGTGCCTTGTTTCTTATGACTTTTCCATCCTCGTTTAGCTTATTTCGAAGACCCATTCAATTCCAATTACGGGGAAGTTCTTTGGTCTTTATGTAAAGGTCCATAATTGATTTCTCTCAAGCTGATCAAGTTCTTCTTTCATTGCTTGTCTCAAGGATTCATCTTCCATTGCTTCGTTTATTCGTTTGGGCTCTAGTTGAGAGACAAGTGCTATTGATGCTTGCTTTTTCAGTGTTTCTCTGGTCTGTAGTTTATCCTCTAGATTTCCCATGAGAAATGGTTAAGATAACTTGTGTTATGTCTCCATTCCCTTGGAATGACAATTTAATCTATAATGACGGTTGACTTAGACTCGGTAGGAGCTGGCTCTTTTGTACTTGTTTGGACGAATACTTTTGAAAAAAAAATTAGAATTTTTGGAGGAGATAAGTTCATCATCACCATTCTCATTTTCCTATAATCCTAGGTTAGTCTCATAAAAAAAACATGAACGGATTCCTCAATGCTTAATGTTCTTTTGCTAAAACTCGAAAGGCACGACTAAAAGGTGCATAGACAAGAAATATTCCTTTTGTCACTTCTTGGATCAAACTTACCATGGTTGTTCTTACAATTATTATGGACAAAACATTTGCATCAGAAGGAATGAAAGTAGTTAATGTTAGGCTTCTTTCCTTTCCATAACTCGTAAGAAGCTCTCTTTAAAATAGGCATGATGGACACTTATTCAAAATATGAAAAGCAATTCTAACAAGTTCTGCCCAGAAATGGTCAGGAAGACTATGGTGAAGAAGCATTGTTCTATCTATGTCTTGTAAATAACGATTTTTCATTTCTACCACGCCATTTAGTTGGGATTTTATGGGTAAAGCCATGTTGATCATAA
This sequence comes from Solanum acaule, assembly GCA_036250505.1. Classification (NCBI taxonomy): domain Eukaryota; kingdom Viridiplantae; phylum Streptophyta; class Magnoliopsida; order Solanales; family Solanaceae; genus Solanum; species Solanum acaule. The sequence continues at coordinate 19,108 of JAJOOR010021142.1, read as the reverse complement.
AATTCCTCTAAGTCTTTATTCTCAAATTCACCACCATGATCACTCTGAATGGTGGAGATAAAATACCCTACTTCTCTACGAACTTTTTTGTATAACACTTCAAAATTAGCAAATTCCTCGTTCTTATGAGATAGAAAGATAACCCAAGTAAACCTTGAGATGTCATCAACAATCACAAAAGCATATCTTTTACCCCCAATGCTAGAAGTTCGAGTTGGACTGAAGAGATCCATGTGAAGAAGTTGAAGATGTTAAGTGGTACTTACAATGTCCTTGGCTTTGAATGAATTATGCGTTTGCTTACCGAGTTGACATGCATCACAATGTGATCTTTATCGAATTTTATTTTTGGCAAACCAATAATAAATTCGAGCCTAAGCAATTTTTCAAGAACGTGCATATTGACATGTCCAAGTTTTTTGTTCTATAGACAAGGATTGTAGGAAACAATAGTAAGGCATGTGAGAGTTGATAGATCAACATTGTTTAGAACGTAGATGTTGTCAACCCATTCTTAAAAGATGGTAATATCTTTAGTCCGTTGTTTGATGATGCAGCTCTTTGTGTTAAAGGAGATTTTAAATCCAACATCACATAGTTGACATTAGCTAACCATATTGTTTTTAAGGACATCGACCAAATAAACTTCTATTAAGTCACATAATGAGTTGAGAGTGATAGATCTGATTCCTATTAATTCTTCTTTTGCATCATCTTCAAATCTTATATATCCTCCGTCAAAATATTTCAGCGTTTTAAAGTTCTCTTTTTCCAATCATGTGCCTAGAGAAATCACTGTTAATTACCCATATTCCTTTCTTGTATGATCTTTTGGTGTGCTCCTGTAAAACAAATAAATTGGTTTCTTTTAGGTACCCAAGTGTTCTTGGGTCTTTGATGGTTAGGATTCATAACTTTTGGCCTCCAAATCCATTTTCCATAACAATATTTCTTGCAGTTAAAAGATTTGTTATCAATATCACCACATGTAAAACAAGTAGGATTAAAAGATGATTTTGCAGAACGTGATGAAGAATTTTGAGAGAGATTAAGAGTAGATATGTTAGATCTAATGGAGCTATGACTTGGAGAGTTTTTTATGTTATTTTACTACATCTTTACTTCACCAAGTTCTTCTAACAGTAAGTCAACTTCATTCTGACTTTCTTCTAGAAGTATTTGTCATTCTTTCTTTTCTTGAGCGATCGTGTTATATTCATCAATGACAATCTGCAATTCATCATTAACCATATCCAAAAATTATTGTAAGTCATTATAGTTTGAACAATTAAAAGGTCTTACCTCACTTGATTCCTCTATTTCTATGAAATATATGTTGCCAGTTTCAGCATAATCTTCCTTTGTTGCCTCTTCCTCACTCCAGGCTCCAATACTTTTTGGATATCCATTCCTTCTGTGATTTCTCTTTTTTCGCTCCGTTCAAGTTTGCTTGATGTGACCTAGTTTTCTACAATAGTAGCACCGGTCCTCATTTCTTTGGTAGTCATTATTCTTGAAATCCTGTTAAGGTCTTTGTCTCAACATTTATCTGACTCCACGATTTATGAGGGCTATTCACTCACTTTGGGATTCATCCATTTCTTCCTTAATTTTAGTAGTTTTAGCAGCAAAAGCTACGATTTTCTTTTTATCTTCTTTGTGGCATCTGTTAATATGATTTTGTTCATAAGCCATAAGATTTTCTCAAAATTCATCATAGGTCATTTTTTCTAGATCTCCATCTTCAAGAATGACTGTTTTAGTTTCCCAAGCATTTGGGAGACTCCTGATGATTTTTCTGACTTTTAGTTCATTTGAATAAATCATTCCTAAGTATTTGAGTTTGCAAACAATTTCGCTAAATCTTGAGAACATATTCTCAATATTTTCATCGTTTGCCATTTTGAAAAATTCATATTAAATTTTACCAATGAAATGATTCGAGCTTCCTTTACTTTGCTGGTTCCTCAATAAGATGACTTTGAGTTTGTCCCACATTTCTTTTGCAGTTTTACATGGGATATTTTGTTGTAATATGCTCCGCTAACTACATAATATAACAGACTTATAGCTCTAGCATTAGTTTGGATTACCTCTTGTTGTTCCTTTGTGATATCAAAAGATTCTAGATCAAAGGGTTTGATAGTATATTCCTTCTCAGTGAGTCCAAGAATGGGCTTTGGTCCCTTTTTGATAACTATCCATGCTTGGAGGTCATTTAAAGTAACGAAGATTATGAATCTGTCTTTCCAGTGTGAGTAGTGTTGACCATTGAAATAAGGGGGTCAGTTTAAGAAATGTTTGTCTTGAAGAAGAGCACCAGGAATTTGATAATGTTTTATAGATCTTTGCTCATGTGTGGTTAAACACTTTATTAATGAGACCTGCTCTGATACTAATTGAAAGTCAAGAGGATGGGGGGTGTTGAATTAAAAAAACTCCTTAGTAGACAATCTGTATAGGATAATTGTTTCACCTACAGATTAGTAATACAATAAAAATCTAGTATAAAAAGCTTAAGGTAAATAACTCAGCGAATTTTATACTAGTTTGGATATCCGGTGTAGTGCCTACTCTAATCTCCTTGGGTTTCAAGTGTTTCCTTAAGAGCTTTCAAATTGATGGGATTACAATAACTTTGAAGAACCTAATCCTTAACAAACTTATGATCTCTTGACACAACCTCTACTTGTATAACTAAAGTTATCACTCAACTCTCTTTTCTTTACGATTAATATAGAGAGTACAAAGCGTTTTATGAAAGCGAAAAGAAAGATAGTACAATTGTTCAACTGAAGTGCGCACTCTTCTTCTAATTCTAAGGTTGGTTTAAATAGCGTTTGCTCTTTTCAGAAAATCCAAGAGTATTTCATTCAATCAAGAATTTGTAGGGATTCCTTGATTGAGTCTAATTTTAGGGAAGGTTGATATCATGTCCATATAAGATATGTTCATGATATTCTTCCTTCCTTTCTAAATTTCTTCACATGTGAAGCTTTGTTCAACAGTGTGCCATGATTGTCAAGGATTTGTCCATCAGTCTGATTTTGGAGTATCCCTTGACTTGATGAGATTTGTATTCCGTTTCTTTGTTTCTTGATATGTTAGTTTTTATCTGTCAAACGTCTTGATAGCATAAACTTGTCCTTTTTATATTTTATTCTTCTTGTTAATTGGATCGTGGGTGATATTGGTATGATTTTAGGGGCTTAAATTAGATGTATGTGTTTCTTCCTTCCTTATTTAATTGTATTGTAATCAGAAATAGTGTTATTGTTATTGATTAAAATTTGTAAGTATTCGGGAAGCTAACAAAGGATTGTCTTTTGCACACTAGCAAGGGTCAAGATGGTAAGGAAGTTCAGCCTAGCGGTTCTTGTTCGGGTTCTCCTTGTTAGAATATATTCTATGCACTTCAAACCCAACATGATCACAAGGGTTCTCTAGATGTTGTGATCGGTATATTGAAAGTTTTTTTCATTTTTATGTGTTTGCTTTACTTGATTCGGGTTCTATGTTATCATTTGTTACTCCTTATGTGGCCATGAAATTTGATGTAGGTCCTGAAATCCTTTCATGTCTCTACTCTTGTTGGTGATTCTATTGTTGCTAAGAGAGTTTATAGAAATCATCATATTTACATTTCTTATAGAGTCACTCACGTTGATATTGTAAATCTTGATATGTTAGATTTTAATATTATTCTTGTGATGAATTGGCTTCATCGATGATATACTTTGATACACCCGATTGGTCACATTCAAGGTTCTGAATGAACCTATCATGCATGGGAAGGAGGAAATTATGTTCTTAAGGGTCAGTTGGTATCTTGCCTAAAAGCTAGGAAAATAATTTATAAGGATTGTATTTATTATGTTGTTCGAGTTAGGGATACATATTTTGAAACCCCTATTCTTTAGTCAGTTCTGATTATAAATGAGTTTCTAGAAGTGTTTCCCAATGATCATCTTGATATTCTTTTTGAAAGGAAAATAGACTTTGATATTGACCTTCCCCCAAATACACATCTTATCTCGACTCCTCCTTATCGAATGACCACAATAGAACTTAAGGAATTAAAGGATCAGTTGAAAGATCAACTATATAAAGGATTTATTAGGATGAGGATCTCACCATGGGGTGCTCCAATTTTATTTGTTCGAAAGAAGGATGGTTCCCCTTTGAATATGCATTGACTATCAACATATGAATAAGCTCATAATAAAGAATATGTATCTTATTTTAAGGATAGATGACTTGTTTGATCAAATCCAAGGATCGATTACTTCTCTAAGATTGACCTTTGGTCGGGTTATCACCAATTGAGGCTGAAGGAAAATGACATTTCAAAGATGGCTTTTTGAACCTAATATGGTCATTATGAGTTGTTGGTGATGTCCTTTGGTTTTAATAATCCCCTAATGGCATTTATGGATTTATGGATTTGATGAATAAGGTTTCAAGCAATATTTTGAATTTTTTGTGATTGTTTTTGTTGATGATATTGTGATTTACTCACAAAGTGAGGACGAACATGTTGAGCATATGAGTATTGTGTTCTAAATACTCAAGGATCATAAATTGTATGCCTTAGAAAATGTGAGTTTTGGTTGAGGTCCATTGCTTTCCTTGGCTATATTATCTTCGGTGAAGGTAATCAAGTTGATCATAAGAAGACCAAGGTGAACAGAATTGCACTAAACATTTGTTCGCTTCAGATATACAAAGTTTCTTGGGTTTGGACGGTCATTATAGAAGATTTGAGGAAGTATTTTACTCTATTGCTTTGCCTTTGACAATATTGACTCAAAATAAAGTGGAATTCCTATGGTCAGAAGCTTGTGAGAACAGTTTCCAAGAGTTGAAAGATAGACTCAATTTAGCCCATATTTTGACATTATCGAAAGGATCATGGCTTTGTAGTATATTATGGTGCTTCACGGATTGAACTTGATTATGTTTTGATGCAACATGGGGAAGTCGCCTATGCTTCAAGGCAATTGAAGGTGCATGAGAAAAATTATCCTACTCATGATTTGGAAATAGCGACGTTAGTGTTTGCTCTAAAGATTTGAAGGCATTACCTATATGGTGTTCATGTAGATGTGTTTACTGACCAAAATGTTTGAAATTTGTGTTCACTTAAAAGTACTTGAATCTTCACCAAAAAATATGACTTGAGTTATTGAAGAATTATGACATAAGTGTTCTCTATCATCCGGATTAAACGAATGTAGTAGTAGGTGCTTTTAGTCGACTATCAATGGGCAGTGTTTCTCATGTTGAGGATGGTAAGAAAGAACTAGTTCGAGATGTGCATAGATTTGTCTAATCGGGTGTTCATTTGGTTGATTCCAATGAAGGTGGAGTCATTGTCCAAAATGGTTGGGAATTGTTTCTTGTATCAGATGTGAAAGTTAAATAAGATCTTGTTCCAATTGGTTGATTTCAAGAAGTCAGTTTTTGGAAAAGCCATTGAGGCTTTCTACCAAGAGGAAAATGGTGTCCTTCGATATCAAGGTCAGTTGTGTGTTCAGAATTTTGATGATTTATGAAATCATATTTTGATGGAAGATCAAACTTCTCAATATTCTATTCACTTGGGATCCACCAAGATGTACTGGGAATTGCGTGAAGTCTATTAGTGGAATGGAATGAAGAAGGATATTGCGGAATTTTATGGCTAAATGTATGAATTGTCAACAAGTGATGGTTGATCATCAGAAAATGGGTGGTTTGGCTCAAAACATTAGTATTCCTACATAAAAGTGGAAAGATTTGAATATGGACTTCATTCGGGTTTTCCTTGTATGCGTCGCTAGTATGACTCGATTTGGGTTATTGTGGACCAAATAACAAAATCGGTTCACTTTCATCTCGTAAAGACTTCATTTTCAGTGGAAGAGTACTCCAATATTCATATTTAGGAAATAGTAAGGTTGCATGGAGTGCCCTTGTCCATTATCTCCGATTGTGGTACTCAGTTTCTATTCAGTTTTGGAATTCATTTTAGAAGGGTCTTGGTACTTAAGTGAAACTTAGCATGACTTTCCACCCTCCAATCGAAGGATAAACCGAGCGTACTATCCATACCTTAGAAGATAATTTAAGAGCTTGCGTGATTGACTTCAAGGGTAATTGGGATGACCATTTACCTTTAACCGAGTTTGCTTATAATAATATCTACCATTCTTATATTGGGATGGTTCCGTTTGAGGCTCTTTATGGTAGGTGGTGTAGGTATTATGTTGGTTGATTTGAAGTTGGTGAGGTCGCTTTGATAGTTCCTGAGTTGGTGCATGAGGCAATGGAAAAGGTTCAACTTATTCATGAAAGGTTGAAAACAAGTCAAAGTCGACAAATGTCTCATGCCGATGCTAGAAGAAGAAAACTTAATTTTGAAGTGGATGATTGGGCTTACTTGATAATTTCACCCATGAAGGGTGTAATGAGTTTTCAAAAGAAATGGAAGCTTAGTCCCCGTTATCTAGGCACATATAAGGTTTTGATGGCAAGGTTGCTTATGAATTGGAGTTACCTGATGATTTAACATCGGTACATCCACTATTCCATGTCTCTTTGTTGAAAAAGTGTGTTGGAGATCCTACATCTATTATACCTTTAGAAGGTTTGGGAATTAAAAAGAATCTTGATGATGGAGAGGTTCTAATGGAGATATAGACCGACAAGTTAAGAAGCTGAGAAATAAAGATGTTACTTCTGTGAAAGTTCTTTGGAGGAATCTATTTGTTGAGGGTGCTACTTGGGAGGTCAAAGCCGATATGATAATCTAGTATCCTCATCTCTTTCCCTCCTCTCCGATTCTAGCTTGAGGTATTAGTTCCTCATGGTTCATTCTTTCAGATTCATGCATATAGTCATTCACATGTTTCCATATGCATGCATGTACATGAAAATTTGATTTTGATAATATGATTTAGCTTGGAGTGATTCTCCATTCTTATATGCATTATGATGAGATCTCATGTTGGGTTGTTAATTTCTCTCCTACTCTATTCACGCTAGCTTAAGTCCCATTCGAGGATGAATGTTCCAAAGGGGAGACTACTGTAACACCTTGGAAATTAAAAAGTTGAAAGCAAAGAAAAATTTCAAATATTTAGCACTAAGGCAGCGACTACGAGTCCTATCTACAAACCCTAGGAAGTCCTATGGCCTATGGGCCATAGAAGGGAAGTCGTAGGAGTTTGGACAGGCTGTAGATGGCACTAGTAGAATTGAACTAGACTTAGTGAAATCTTGGACTTGAACTTGGGTTTTGTGGAATAGGTCTACAGATCATAGAGTGAATGATTAATCATAGATTGGTCTCGTAGGAAGTTGAAGGAATTTTGGGTTTCTGAATTGGTTTTACGATTGACCAGTGTGGATCGTAGGAAGTCCTAGGAATCATAGGTCCAATTGGTAAAAGCAATTCAAAAGTTATTCTTAAGGATATTTGGGTTTTTTCCTATGTATTTAATACCTATACTATGTCGTTTTCCCCCTAATTCTAAGACATATAACAACCTTCGAATTCCTAATTATACACAAACCCTTTTGATTCTCTCAAATCCTCGATTTTCATCCAAGTTCATCCTCTTCAAACTCTCTCAAGCTCCAAGGAAGAAATCTAGGGTTCAAGCTTCAAGTCTCAAATTTTCTACATTGCTTTTGTGCTTTGGTTTTCAAGGTATGTGGGATTTCATTCCTCCAATGGGTCCCAAAGGATTTCTAAGTTTCCCATTCAATTTCACCTAAATTGCTTACAGTTTCATGTGATCTCAATGGATCTTAATTGATGTTGATTTAATTATTCAATTTTAATCTTCCTATGCATGTTTTGATTAAAGTACATGATTTTCAATTGATTTCTATATGAAACACTTGGGGTTTGGAAAAGAAGGAAATTTTTGTTTTGGGACTGGTGTATGTGTCTACGGGTCCCACCTACGGACCATAGAAGCTTTTATGGGCCATAGGTGGCAACCGTATGTAATGGGAAAATAGATTTTTCAAATTAAGTCCTAGTACCCTCTTTACGGTTCAACAGGACGGTCCATTGTTCCTCTTATGAGTCGTAGGTAGGTCTCATAGGTCACCACCTGACTTAGTCAAATTGTAAAGCTTAAAGTTGCTTTCTAGTTTTGGCATGTACAGACCGTAGGAAGACCTACAAGCTGTACATGGGTTCCTTCGATTTTTGGCCAAATTTATAGTCTCTTATCTCTAAGGTTGACTAGTACTGTCCATAGAAGGACTTATAGACCGTAAGTCCAATCGTAGATGGAGGCAGGTAGTTATTTTTAAAGGGTTTTTTTGTCTTTTCCCTAATTGATTGGTGCCTTTAATATGTTGCTTTAATCCTAATCCTAGACCTATATAAGTCTTTTAAGCCCAAAATCTAACTACTCTAAATCATTCTTCAAATTTCCCCAAATACCTCCAAGTTCCCCAAAAATTTCTCTCTAAAGCTTGAAGAAGAAGTCTAGGGTTTCAAGATCAAGTCTCCAAATTCACCATTTATTGTGGGATTTTGACATCAAGGTATGATAGTATTCACCTATGGAGTCCTTTACTCCATTGGGGTCATAAATTATCCAATTTTACAAATTAAAATCTCCAATTGAAGTTAGGGTTTTATTCAATCTCATTGGTTCTTTTCAATTATGATCCAATTAATTGATTTATGACTTTTTTTGCATGAATTCAAATAATTGCATGGTTTTAAGTTTCACATGAACCCATGCATGATCCATGATTTCTAGATTTTGATCATATGATGAAACTTCTGAATTATGAAGGATGAAATAATGAAGATATGCATGTTTCTTTATGAAATTGGTGTAAATCATTAAGGGTATCTTTGAGAGTAAAGAGATAACGATGTTGTTGTTGTGATTCTGAAAGCATTTTCTCATATAAAGGATTCATAAGGTTGAAAGGTTTTCTCACCTAAGTCGAATCTAGATTTAGGAGTTATTCTAATGAACTCTAGCTTGAACTGGCTACTTGATTGTGCCCTTCCATGGATAGTATGACAATTTAATATTAATGACTATTCTGTGGGATTTATGCTTAGCACTGAGTGGACAAGCAGAGATTACGCACGTCCCATAACTATGTGCCACCATAGGTTTGTCTTAAATAGACATTAATATTTGTCTTAGATAAACATTAACTAGTAGATCCACCTAAGGTAGAAGTTTCTTTGCAAGTAAGGACATCTCTTTTCGTTGTGGGATAGACACTGGATTCCATGTTATAGCTTACATGGTCTATGTCGGTTAAAGGTAAATTTCCCACAATAATGAACTAAGGTTACTTTCTAGAAGTATCTCAAATGTGTTCTAAAAATGTCCAGTTTGCATTCCCCATGGTTATGACTTGTGTTTTCTAACATGTTATTTTATGCATTGCTATCATACTAATGCATACTTGTGCCTACATTATTTCATTAATATAGGGTCCGATGCTCCTACCTCCCATACTTGTGGCTAGTGGTCCCTTATAGACATTGGAGATTGGTGAGTCCTCATGTTCCGAGGACCAAGATTATGTTATTACTTTCATGTCTTTTTATTTAAGAGTTTGTATATGATGAATGGGTTACGTCCCAATCACTTCCTTATGATGTAATAGATGGCTTTGAGACTAATGTTAGACTTCCGCTACTTTTTTTAAAACTCTTTTATATGAAATGCAACTTTTAAATTCTTTGTTCTATTATCTTGTATGATGTATGCTAAGTGCCTTCTGTAGGGCCTATTGGGGTCTTATACGTTATGTCATGTCTTGGGTGTATTTTGAGTAGTGACATTATGAGACCTTTTTTTTACTATGAATGTATGAAGAAATACATGAATTTATGTATATGAATTCAAAGTTATGTATCTTCTTATGAGAAATATGTTTATGATCTAAGGTTGCTTTTTAGATAAGAATCATCAAATTGTGTAAGGTCTTCTCACATACTTAGATAATCATGATTGGGGAAAGGATTTATCACATTTGCATGAATCAAGGCTTAGATGAGCTACTCTTATAATAGTTTATGAGTTGGATTGGTTGTAACACCTCCGTCTTAGAAAGGGTTAATTTTAGAAAGAACTAAATTAGAAATAGCCAATTTGAGATTTGTGTGAGTTAGTCTTCAATTGTGAGTTTTTGGTCAACTTCAAAAGGCCATAACTTTCACTACATGATGAGTTAGGTAGCCCATGAGATATCAAATGAAAGATTTTAAGTCCTCTTTCCAACGCCACCGAGTTTTCTAAATTTCAAGTTCGGATAAAGGAGATATGCCCATTTGAGTACAACCTATCTAGTTAAAACATTTCATCCATTTTAAGGAGGGGTATTTTAGTCTTTTCCTTACCCCCACTTGCCCCACACATTTTTTTCACACGCTAAAGTCTAAAACCGTTTGGAAGGTTAGGGCAAAGTTCAAGAGGAGAAAAGGGAGAAAAGATTCATGCGTTCAACATTTCTTGCGATCTTTGAGGCTTTCACCAAGGATTTGATCCTTTTGAGGTATACAAGTTTTCATAGTGATGGGGTAGTTCACCCTCACGCCAAGCATAAGTTTCCATTGGAATTCGTTCATAAGATTTCGTATATTTGAGTTCTTGATGTGTTTTCTTGAAGTTCTGTTCTTAAATCTTAATTATTGGAGTTTGATGAATTCCCTAGGTGAGGGTTATGAGTTTGAGGGTTGTTCTTGAGGAAACTTGAGTAGAATTTTGTTTATACTTATGTTGGGTTTACGAATCTAAGGAAGTTTGGAAGAAATCAATTGATTCTAGGTAAATTAGGACCAAAAGTTGAGAAGAAAATTTGTCAGAATATTCTTAGGAAAGGCTTAAAATATCTTTAACTTATAGAAAATAATTCTATAAGCCCCAGATGCACCAGAGGGGCTAGCGTGGGGCGCCTGCAATGCACCAGAATTTACCCTCTGAAGTTGAGGGGTTGGCACCCTGCGCCAGGAATACGCCAAGGTCGCTTGTCCCTGTTTTTCTTTCGTCTTTCGTTTCGTTTGAGTTATTTTAAAACGTATCTTTATTCTCTTCCTAATTATTACTATATAAAATACATCTAATCATTGAGAAATCCAACATATTCTAATCATAATTCTTGAATTCACATTTCTAATTCAAGATTGAGTTAAGAGTAATGTTCGAGTGAGTCCTTTGAGTCATTTTGAGAAATGTTTTACAATATTATAAAACATTTTTCAAAACTTGAGTAGTTGCATATGCGGATGAGGAGAGTCGAGTTTCATATTTCAAAATGCTTATAAGGGAACTAAGTATTCTCAAGAGTATATACTTTTACATTTAACACGAGAGGAAACCTTGATTTCTAAATGAGTTCATGAGGAGTTTTGAGCATAATCTCTTTTAAGAGAATCTTTTGAGTAATAATCTAAAAGTTTGAGGATGAGGAAATTTTTTTAAACAGATGAGCATGAGTTATATTATTGGGAGTAGTATTGAGCACCGATATGGGAACGAGTTCAGACAACTCAAAGTCCTTATAAACCATGTATGTCAACATGGGTAAAGGGTCATACTTTTTAGATGATTCCTTATTACTTTTTAAGCATAGCTTAGCGGATCCACTTATTTGAGGATGTCCTATACTCCGGCAAGGTATAGCACTCTTTTGGCAGCGTGGGCGAGACGTTGTGTCATCACATAGCTCATAGTGATGGTTGTCAGTTAGAGAATCTCCCAAATAAGAGTAGAGAGTTTAATATTGTATTTTTTATATACATTAACTTATTATCTACTGTTTTTAAAAACTTTCTTTATACAACATCTTTATTGTTACTTTTATAGTGAATTGATTTGAGTATTTCTGAATTGAGTATCCTTGAGTTGAGATGAGGTGAGTATGTTCTTCCTTTTATCAGTTCAAGCTTATGTCTATGCTTTAAAGTTCCCCTTGCATGGTCGTACATTCAATGTACTGACAACATTTGACCTGCATCTTTTCATGATTCAGATACAGGTATTTAGGGTCATCAATAGGCACTTTGTTGATACCACTTGCAGTCCTAGTTAGCTTTGGTGAGCCTCCTTGCTTCGGAGGGTTCCACATTTACTTTCAGTCTAGTTAGGATGTCGTGGGTCTTGCCTGACTTCTATCATAGTTATTAGAGGCTTCATACACAATAGTGTCTTGAGACATCTTTTCTATTTTTTCAAGTATCAATGTTCAAGACTTGAGTTACCTCTTTTGGCCAGTTGAATGTTTTTCTAAACATTTTGAGTTATTTCTTTACTTTTGAGTTCATATACTGTTGAGGAAGTCTTCTGTTGAGTAATGAGCCAAGCCAAGGGTTCGCTTGGGACCGGCAATGGTTCTCAAGTCCGGCCACATTCACGGTGTAGGCTCGGGGTATGAAAATATCACAACCCAAGGGTACCCCCTAGATGTAATAATGAAAATACACCATGTAAGCCACTTAGAATATCATAATATAAGCATAGAACAATAGAGAATAAAAATGCATTTCAAATCCAAAAATTTCATAAAGGAAAGCGGAAGCCTAGACTTGTCTCAACATAGCCATCTATTACAATACTTGAATCAAATAGGGTCACAGCCCATACAACATAATCCGAAAAGGCAATACAAGAAAAGAACTACAAAGATAACATCCGTCCTCAAATCATGAGGACTCACCAACAAGCTAAGAGAATAAGCAAATCCAAGCTTTAGCCATAACTATGACCACCTTGAGAACCGGGCCCTAGACTTGGGGAAAATGTAGGAAAAGCATGGGTTAGTACAAAAATGCACGAAGTATGATAGACATGCATAAAAACCATGAAAACATGCAAAAAAATAGACATTTTAGTTGAATGCATGCAATTTACTAAGTTAAAAAATTATTTGTAAGATAATGGAAAAGCATAATTCATAAGCATATTGATTACATAAATCATCATAACATAAGAGGAACATATCATAAATACCCTCAAAGTATACTTGTTCAATGCATGAATAAGACCCCATAATCTCACCCACACTAAGTAAAGCTTCTTGAGTAACTATAGTTCATAATTCATATTCTTGTTCATATTGCTATTGTCATAGTGGGGAATTTGCCTTAACCGACATAGAACATGTGAGCTTATCATGGAATACGGTGTCTACCCCCACACCAAAAAGGAGTTGTCTTACTTTCCTAAGGTAGAACTATACTATTAGCTTAGGTGGATCCACTAGCTAAATAACCTATGAGGGCACATAGTTTATGGGATAAGGAGATTGCTACTAGAAACCCGGACTCAACTAAGGTATAAGGTTTCCATCTCATGAGATACATACTTTGGGAACCCGAACTCGACTAAGGTAAAAGGAACCCACTTGAAAAGTAGGACTCAACTAGTGTAAAAGCTTTTATTGGGAAGCCGAACTCAACTAGGGTAAAAGCTTCCATCTCATATTCATATCCACTTGGTGCTAAGCATTAATTCCCACGGATTACATATTAAGTTTTGACTTAAATTCATATTTATGGAAGAATGTCTTGACACTCAATCCAACATAATTCATACTATAGCTCATAGATTCAATAGGTGAGAATAGCCTTTCAACCTTAGAATCATCATATTGTGAGAAAACCTTTCACATCATATCATATTCATACATAGGTGTGTAGATGAGAATAGCCTCTCAACAACACACACAAGATCATAATTATAATTACTTTACTCTCAAAGTGTTCTTAAAGCATATACATAAATCTCATAATCATGCATAATTCTCATACTTTGCCTTTCAAGGACCGTAGATCATAGTCAATAAACACATCTAGAATTCACTACATTAGACATGGATAATAACATGATTCATCTAACTCAATTACTACAATCATAATCTCATAATATCCTTCTTTCATCAATTCACCCACATCACAAGGTCATAAATTGGAAATATGGGGATTTCATGGATTCTTGAGGATTTCAACATAAAAACCATAATAAAACATCAATTCAATCATAATATAGAGTAATTCAAACATTAGAATCATTTTTGAAAGGAATCCATGACTTGGAGTCAAACCCTAGCTTTTGGGGAAACAAAATCTTTGAAATTGGAGTTTTGAGCGGGATCCATGGATGAATTCTATCCATGGATGAAGAGCTACCATACCTTAGCAATGAAATCCAATGAATTTGAGAATAAAACCTTGCTCCTTGAACCCTAGCTCCAACTTCCTTTTTCTTCTTCCTTGAAGTTCTAAAGAGAAAAATTTTGGTGAAGAGTTGGTTTTGATTTGGGATTTTGCAATAATGAGGAAGATGACTTAACTAGGGGTCTAAAATCATTATATAATTAGCCCAATTTAGGATAAAATGATGTCACTTAATATTAACTAAAACTGGTAAACCCTAAGTGCCCCGAAACTTAACTGCCAAAAAGGCAGTTCCAGGCCTCACCCACGACTCACCACTAACGGAATGTGGTTGGACCCACGCCCCGTGTTGGTGAACCATCGTTTGGTTCTGGGACTTAGATCCTGGGACCTCTACCCACGGATCTTCACCCATGGGGTATGAGTGGACCAATGGGTCATAGGTCCCTCTCTGTAGGTCACTGTTCAGGGAAATTCTATGGTCTTCCTCAAGGACCCATGGGTTGTCCTTCGGGGTTGTACCTTGACGTTCTAACATGAAACCCTTTATTTTTAAGTACGGGGAATTACATTTATGACTTTAACCCTCATGTTAAGCTCTAGTTTAGTCTAATAGTTTTTGGAGTGTTACTGAACAACTTTGTATCAGAGCACAAAGTTTAAGAGTCCTACGGTGTCGATTAAGACATGTATGTAGAGTCCTGGTTATTAGTGTGAAGCATGCCACTTCTATAATTAAGAGGGTGCGACATTTACGAAAAATTCCACTTCTTTCATACTCTTTTTGTGCAATAGAGTTCAATTCTATAAAAGTTTCTTTCTAATTCATGCTTGCGCGTATCTTTCAGATCATGCCTCTACGAAGAGTTGTTCCAGGTCTTCCTGCTAGGAGGAATGTTGATCCTTAGGATCAAGTATTACCCAATGCACCAGAAGTGCAACCCATAGGAGAGGTCACTAATGCTCAGTTGCAGGATGCTATTCGGATGTTGAGTCAAATTGTGACCAACCAAGCTGGGAAACATAAAGGGATTCATCTAGAGTTGGCTGATACATTGAGGATCTGTGAGCTCTTAAGTATAAATCCTGTAGACTTCACAAGGTCAAGTATCACTGAGGATCTAGAAAAACTTTGTGGAGGAACTGCAGAAAGTATTAGAGGTTATGCATGTTGCACATACTGAGCGTAAGTTGTTAGCTTCATACCAACTCAAAGGTATTGCTAGAATTTGGTTCGACAAATGGAAGAAGAGTAGAGCTGAAGGGGAACCAATTGGAGTTGGGTTGTGTTTGAAAGTGCTTTCATGGGGCGTTTATTTCCACGTGATCTGAGAAAGACAAATGTAAAAGAACTCCTCACTCTTAAGCAGGAGTCCATAAGTGTGCACGAGTACAACCTCAAGTTCACTCAACTTTCTCGTTATGCTCCAGATATGGTTGCTGATATAAGGAGCAGGATGAGTCTATTTGTGTCTAGGTTGTCTCATCTGTCAAGAAAAGAGGTAAGAATGTGATGTTGATAGGGGATATAGACATAGAAAGGTTTATGATCCATGTGCAGCAGGTTGAGAAAGAAAAAATGAGAGATAGCGAAGAGTTCCGCAACAAGAAGGCTAAGACAACATGTAATGAGTCCGGGCAACAAAAGGGTAATCCGAACCGGTCATCCTTTTAACAAAAGCAAACCGAACCTGCTCCATCATCTGCTAGTGCACCTGCACCAAAGAACAGAGGTGAGTTTAGGAATCATAATTCGCTAAACTTCATAGCTAGACCTACTCAATATCAAGGTAGTGTGGCACAATGGGCCAACTGGAGCCTACATGTGCTAAATATGGTAGAAACCACCCAACAGCGTGTCGTGATGGATCCACAGGCTATTTCTAGTATGGTCAGACATGTCACTTCATGAGAGAGAGCCATAAGAATAGGCAAGGTATGACAATAGGGGTAACTCTTCCTCAGCAGTTCCGGCAGACAGAGCTACACCTAGAGGAGCTACTTCAAGGATAGGCGGAGGAGCAAACTGTCTGTAAGCTATTACCAACCGCCAAGATCAAGAGAATTCACTGATGTTGTCACTGGTATGACCAAAGTATTTACTTTATATGTATATGTATTGCTTGATCCAGGTGCAAGTCTATCTTTTGTGACTTCATATATTACTATGAGATTTAATACACTTCCTGAGCGACTTCTTGAGCCCTTCATTGTTTCCACAGTTGTTGATGAGTCTATTCTAGTTGAGAGCGTTTATCATGACTGTGTCATCTCCATCAATCACAAGGACACCATGGCTGACTTAGTCAAGTTAGACATGGTGGACTTTGATGTTATTCTAGGTATGGACTGGCTTCATGCTTGTTATGCCTCAGTTGATTGTAGGACTCGAGTAGTTAAGTTCCAGTTTCCTAATGAGCCAGTTATAGAGTGGAGGAATAGTTCAGCAGTGCCTAAGGGTCATTTTATTTTGTATCTTAAGGTCATAAAGTTAGTTTCCAAGGGGTGCATCTATCACTTAGTCCGAGTTAATGACTCAAGTGTTGAGACACCACCTATTCATTTAGTTCCAGTTGTGAGTGAGTTTCCAGAGGTCTTTCCAGATGATCTTCCCGAGATTCCCTCTTGAGAGAGAAATAGACTTCGCTATAGATATTCTTCCTGATACTCGACCTATCTCCATTTCTCTATATAGAATGGCTCCAGCTGAGTTGAAAAAGTTAAAAGAGAAGTTGAAAGACCTTCTTGATAAAGGTTTTATTCGACCCGGTGTCTCACCTTGGGGCACTCCGATCTTATTTTTGAGGAACAAAGATGGTTCTCTTAGGATGTGTATTGATTACCGCAAATTGAACAAGGTTACCATACAAAATAAGTATCCCCTTTCGAGAATTGATGATCTCTTCGATCAAGGTGCCATTTGTTTTTCTAAGATAGCCCTTAAATCTAGCTATCATCAGTTGAGAGTAAGGGAAAGTGACATCCCGAACACAACATTCTGGACCCGTTATGGTCATTATGAGTTTCTAGTTATGTCTTTTGGTTTGACTAATACTCTTGCACCATTCATGGACCTTATGAATAGAGTGTTTAAACCATATCTTGATATGTTTGTTGTTGCATTTATCAATGACATTCTAATTTATTCTAGGAAAGAGGATGATCATGTTAATCATCTCAGTGTAGTTCTCCAAACTCTTAAAGATAGAGTGGTCTAGTCGTTTGTAGAAGTAAACATTATCGAAACTATTAAAGTAAATTAAAAGGGGTTGACAACTAGTGTTAAATGGGGGGTTTAGAGTGACAATTAACAACTACCAAAAACAAGAGAGTAATCGAGTAGAGTTCGATTCTCAGGGATGTGATCAACTAATTACTAAATTTCGCTATATGGGTGATTCTAATTTACTAACAAACGTTGAATCTTAGTGGGTAGGCTAGCCTTTGACTATTATAGTCATCTCTCGATCAACTAACACGATTCAGGCAAGTTCTCTCGAACCTCGACAAGCATAACACTATGATCAGCCCTAATAATCTACTCTCTTGAGTTAGATTGGTAGGATCAAATTTAGATTCACTCTCTCGAGATGGATTAGCGATAACCCAATCACTACAATCATCAATCGATAGACTTAATTCTAAAACTTCTTTCTCAAGCAAGCCTAGAATACTAAATTAAAATTGCATTTGTAACTACAATTCATGGATTAAAACAAAGCTATCAATCAAACCCACTTCAAATCAACATTGAAATTAGTAAATCAAAACACCCATAAGTTATTTAGAGCAATTAATCACATAATCACACCCCCAAGAATGGGGGTTTTAGCCACACATCATAAAAAGTAAAAAAGTATTACCAACTAGATTATCCAGCAGCTGGGTGACAAAATTCAAGTCTTCACAATGCTTGGAATTAACTTAAAATCAAAACTCAATTCAAAATTCTACTCAAAAACTACTAAGAAAAGTGTTTGGATCAAAACCCCAGAGTTAGAATGTGTCTCTACTTTCAGAATTCCTCAAAACTCTTTTTAAAAATCACATTTATACTCTTCCAGATTTTCAGCCTTTGGACCATTTCAACAACAAAAAAAATCTTCGAAGTGAAAATATAATATTTAAACTAAGAGAAATAAGTATTTTTAAATATGAACTGGCGGTGTAATTTTTCTTATCCACTGTTAGTAGACAGTAGTTAATCTCATTTTTTATAGCTATATTTGTTTTTCATATAACAATATATTTACCTTTAACTGAAATAGGTCTTTTTTAATGATAAATTCTTAATTATAATAATCGCACATTGAACGTCTGTCTACTTGACAAAATATGTTTACATCATATACGACAAGATCGTATATTATGATTTAATAACACACAAAGGGAAAAATGTCAATATCATTTTAAAGTAATTAAGATAGTGGGGTTACCATTCACGTGAACTATTAAGAAACCTGAATGTGGTTAGTCTAATAAAAAAATCAATAAATCAAAAAATAAAGCCAACTTGTCAAACAAAGGTGAATAAATTGAAGGTGCATGACTTTTTGTTCCATTTCACATTATGTACATACTTCATAGACTAGACAGACATTGCAATTACTAGAATCGAAATAATCAAGCGTCATAAACAAAATCAATAATTATATAATTTTGATCTATAAAAAATCAAATTACAAAAAGAAATATACTAGCAAAGCATAGTATTTAATATAATTTGTGACCTATCATAATAAGAAAATATTTAATGTACAAATAAAATTTAAAAAGGATAAAATATAGATAGATCTTATTTCTAGAAATGATAAAATAAATACTATAAAAAATAATATCAAAAACTATGAAGGGAATAATCTCTCCTAAATTAAAAATAATTTAATGACTATACTATGGATGTGCGCTATTGCGTTATTATATGGAGGGAATTCATAAAAGGACCACCTCCCCATT
>JAJOOR010021141.1:0-44695 GCA_036250505.1 Solanum acaule | reverse complement strand
TATATATATATATATATATATATATATATATATATATATATATCGCTCAACCTTAGAGGTTTATTCAATTACATCCTCTACTTTAAATTAGTGAAGACAATAGACATTTTTCAAAATATTTGAATAAAATAAGCAATTGCTACAATTATTCTACGTGAAAACTACCTTAAAACAATGATTCTTTTGAACTATTTCACCCTGAAAGGGGTATATAACTGACAATTTTAGTATCGGGTTTCTTTTAGACAATACTACAACAACAAATTCGGTGTAATCCCATTGTTGGAGTCAAGGGAGGTTATTGTACGTGCGTATCTTACCCCTACCTTGAGAAGGCTTAGATGTTGTTTCCGATAGATCTTCGATACAAACGAGATGAACAAGACGACAATATCAATAAATAAAAACAACAACTACAAAAGATACAACCGTTGAGACTAAAGAATCAACTAGTAGAAATAGAAATCTAAGAATATGAAAACAGTACCAAAGTAATACTAGTACCCCAGGAAAGAGAAAGTAAAGCACTCGACCACCTACTAAAATTATATGTTAATCCTTGACCTCCACACTCTCTTATCAGGGGTCATGTAGTTAATGAGATAAAGTTGTGTTATGTCCTACCTAATCATCACACCCCAATACTTGATATACCTACCTACCCCTTCTCAAGCCCTTTACAACCAACTTCCCTTACCGGGGCATCCACACATCTTCTCTCTTTACATGTACGAATCATGTCAACCTTACTTCTCGCATTTTGTCATCCATAAGAGTCACTCCGACTTTTGCTTGAATATATTCATTCCTAATATTATCTCTCATGGTACTCCCACACATCCTTCTTATATTTTCTATAGTCTCATATTTTTGACATGGGAGTTGTTGGCTAGATAACACTCATCGCCATATAACATAGTTGATCTAGAAACCACTCTAAAGAACTTACTTTAAGTATTGACGACACATTCTTATCACATTGAACATTAGATGAGAGCCTCTGTTTCATTCACTCCTCCCCAATATGATGTGTGACATCCTCTCATCCGCTTTACCTTGAATTACTAACTCAATGTACATGGAAATTTTGATTTTGGGGATAACCAGAGTGGCAAGCATCACGTACGCTTCATAGGGCACGTCACTAAATTTTTGCTCCAAGTACTTAATTTACATTCTACTCAACATGAAACCTTTTGACTTTAGGATCTGTGTCCAAATCCCAGCCTCGCATTAATGTCACTTTATGTCTCGTCAATCAATACTATATCATCACAAATAACAAGCATTATGGCACCTCATGAATGTGTCATGTTAGAAAATCTATCACCGATGCAAATAAAAATACACCCTCTTTGTAATCCGTTTAGAACTATTCTACCCCTTCCATTTTAATTTGTTTAACTTATTTTCATTTTTTGTCCTTTTAGAAAAGAATGTCTCTTTCCTTTTTTGACAAATCTTTAATTTGAACTTCCCATATGATACACTTAATACCACAAGATTAAAGCGCATTTTAGTGCATTTGACATATCTTTACTTTAAGACCAAGAGATTAAAAAGTCTTATTTACTTTCTTAAACTCCATGCCAAGAGAAAACAAAACAAATAAATAGAAACAAAGGGAGTAATAAGTAATACTTTTTTTACGAAAGTGTATTTTGTGTATTGAAACTCAATTTTCTATATTGATTTATGCCTCTTTTGTTAATTGATTGTCCTTTTGTCATTTATACAATTTAATGCTAAGTATTCTTGTAGTTCGAGTTTTCGATATCAATAATCATTTATTTACTAGATTTCGGCTATTACACTATTTTGTTGTTCCTCATACTCTTTCTTTTAGGCTTTATACTGCTTCTGTTTTTAGTTGTTATATTGTTTTCATCATTTCTTTTTTCTATATACCTTAAATTGTTGCGTTTGAGAAAATGGTCTTTCAGAAATCTTTGTACCTCCGTTAGGTAGCGATAACATTTGTGTACACTCTATCCTCTCTAGACTCCAATTATTGAATTTCAAGTATGTTATTATTGCTATTATATCATACATAGCTATGATTTTGAATTCATCTAAACATTAATACATTAATATATTAGACATGCAATTACACATGAATTTCATATAACTTTTTATTATTATCTTAGTATTCTATTGGATTAGTATCTTATAGATGCCAAGACTTAAATTTCATTGCAGGGACAATAGATAAGACATGAGAATATTATAATATATTGATATTTAATTTACTCTTTGCTAAATCTTCTAAACCTATTAGTTTCATATTCATGAAATAATATTATCTCAAATCTTTTGATCCTATAATATATGGGTGTCGATAGTTATGTTTATGCAGTATTTGTTTCTGATAAGTCATTTGAACAAACTGAAATCATAAAATTTACAACTGAATTTGTATATGAGACATAAATAAGTCCTCATGCTAATTTTGAATACAATTTTCTTTACTTACTTCTCAAGAGCGTTGATGCATGCAGTTACAGCGGTTGGTACAACTTCACTAGCAATGTCAATGCTCTCCAAAGAAAAACAAAAAATTGATGTGATGATAATCAATATCCATCCATCAAACATGATTTCTTTTAACCTCTTAACTCAAGCTATGACATTGGATATCATTTCAATTGGTATGTCTTTTATTCTATTCTTTCACTTATGACATCTATTATGAGTAAAGTCAGTTATTTTAATTACTACATCATAAGAATTTAGATATAAAATGCACCATTAATATTTCATTAAAAAGTTCATAGTTAAGTGAATGTTCCATTATACATTATTGAATAGGATTAGTAAAGAATTGTGTTTTTTAGCAATACAAATTGTTGATTACTAATTTTGATTCTTTTAGAATATGATAGATCTATTTTGTAATATTATTGTTATAATGGATAAAATTTAGTTTATATGCTTGAAATTAAGTACTCACATAATGTATAATATAATTCAATTCTAATTAATAGATTTTCAAAATAATCATGCAGTTGTATGTGATGAACATAATGAGCTCATAGCAAAGATGGCTTTGAATGAGGGAGCTTTTCTTTACCTTAAAAAGCCATTTAATGAGGAAATTATGGAATACTTGTGGCAATTTGTATTGAGGGAAAAAAATCAAAGAGAGAAATTGAGAAAAGGATCAGAGAAAAAAAGAGATCATATGAATGGTGATGATATTGGTAAAATTGATATTGTTGGAGAAAATGTAGAAGAATCTGGAGAGAAGAAAAATGTAGCAAATGTCGAGGAACAGAAAAATAATACTGATGAAGTTGAAACTCATGTTGAATCAAATGAAAAATACAAGTTGAGGAGAAAGAGAAAAAACACGAAAGAGACTATGGAAGGAGAAACTCAAAGCAGTGCTACTAATAAGGTTCTTCGGCGAAAGGATTGCAGAGAATGGACAAATGATCTTCATGCCAAATTCGTGAAAGCTGTACAACAACTCGGTGAAGGAAGTAAGTTTACTTCACTATTAATTAATTTCTTGACAATTCATTTATATGGAACGATATGAAAAATGAGAATTTATACTTATAGTTAACATCAACTTATTTTACATTAAGCATAGTAATTATTGTATTTATATGTACCTCAGTTGTTCTAAGAATATTATAGTTATTAAATTTAGTTTATATTCTTATGGAACATGTAGGATGTTACCCAAAGGAGATTCTTGAAGTGATGAAGCATGATGTGCCTGATCTTACCAGGATGCAAGTGGCTAGCTACCTTTAGGTACATCTTTAAAATATATTAAGTGGTAAATTATAATTCATTGAGTGGCTGTTTGGTACACGGAAAGCTCTTTCGCCAAAAAAAAAATTATAAAGTTATTTTTCTCGTATTTGTTTGCTAGAAAATATTTTGCTTGTAAAGATTTTTTATCATCTAACACTTCTATGAGAAGTTATTTTTCTATAACTATCTAAATTTAAATTTTATATCAAAAGAAAGATAAAAAAATCTAATTTTATTTCACTTCTGTCATTTGTTACATGTTTAGTGATAGAAGCTAATTATTCATTGCTAAGTTCCATTATTTTGTAGATTAATGGAATAATATTACTATCAATCTTTAATTTATAGTATTTCAAAAGATTTTTATTCTCCACCAATTACCAAACACCAAAAAAATTGTAAATAACTTCCATTATTTCAAACACAACTGAATAACAATGAATTCAGATGATAAAATACACATGGTCTAACTCTCTTTCTTTTATTTTTTTCTTTCTTATAACATTTCAGAAATGTCGTCGCAAGAATTTGAGATCTTCAGAAGAGAGAAAATATATTTATTACCCATCAGGTCAAGGATCCTCAAAGGATTCTAAGAAAAGAAGTAATTTTCAAGAGTATGGAACAATGCCTCGTCTTCAAACAAATGTACCAATTCTACAACATGAACCTGATCAAACCCAAAGAGGGACATATTTTCCAATTTCAACTCTCAATACCAATAAAAGTTTTTCTAGAGGGGAGAGTTCAACTCAACAACAACTTTATCACCCACAACTTCAGGTTCAACCCCGCTACCTCAATATTGAAAATCGATTCAATAATTCATTTTTTCTAGCCCAAAGTTATGTTGGTGATAGGCTACAACAACATGAACCATTAGTAGAAATGTTGAATTCACAAGGACTACAAGACTCAATTATTAAGAACACTAGTTATAGTCCTGTCCTAGAGTTTAATAGTGGGGATCATCACAATAAAAGTGGTTACAGTTTGGATCTCAATGTGACCCATGGAGAAACATATTCAGGTTGCCGAATAATAATGGGTACATAAATTGGAAATGCGACAAATAGTGAGTATAACTTGAATGTCAATGTAGACAATGTTTCTAATTCTTATGTTGGAAATATGACTATTAATGAATTGGGAGTAGCAAATGCAAATTTTCAACAATATATTCTTGAACCAAACATGTCTAATCCAAGCAGTATTATTGGGGCATCATAAGCGAATGATATTGAAGGAGGTGATTCAAATAAGAAGAAAAATTGTGATGCGTATTTTGATTTCAATGATATGGGTTGTCTCTTCCAGAATCATGGACCTTCAAGTTCTAACCTACCTAATGAACAAGGTACAGAGTTTGATCAAGTTTACTCTGATGATCAGGTTAGTGCTTTCATTTATTTTCATGTTTGATTATTGATATTAGCTAAAATCACTAAACAATTAAATATATTTTTTTGTATTATATATCCATTTTGGGAATAAGATTCAATTCTATTTTCTTCCATTCTCATTGAGATTATAATATCTAATGTCCTTATTTAAAATCTAATGGGTCCTTAGAAAATCAAGTAGTATTTAAGTGACTTTTTCAGTGTGTGTGTGTATATATATATAGAGAGAGAGAGATATTTCTCCTTTTGTTTGAATTTTTTTCCCATAAAGTTATTTTTGATAACTAAATACTAACTTATTTTTTTAAGAAACTATTTTTGGTCACACCCATAATCTCCTCTTGATTTTATCTTAAACCTACATATGCAGGTAGTAGCGACATCTAGTGTCCAGTTTTCAGGAACATCAAATTATCTTGATAAATCATCAATATGATACTATCAAGACAAAACATGACAACTCTCATAAGGAATCTTTGTAGTGATAAAGTAATCTTTCATGTTTTTGGAGCTATTTTTCTTTTGAATGACTTAAATTTCTTGTTTGTTGGTTTTTTTTTCTGTTTGGAACTAATGGACATCATTGAATTACATGCTTGCTTTAATTTCTTGACTTGAGATTATTATTTTGTTTAGTATCAAACCCATGAATCCTTCTATTACATAACCGTTTGGTTGACTGATACATATTATATATGGGATCAATTATTTGTAGAACTAATTATCTTGCATCTCAATTTAACATAATATTTGATGTAGCCTTAACATCTATGAGGTACATTTTTTATTATTGTACTCGGATTAGCTAACATGTAAGCCTCTTGTGGTTTTACTTCAAAAAAATTCAGTTCATTGTTTAATTATCACATCTACAAGTTTAAGTAATATGTATTGTCTGTGTAGTTATAACTTTTATACCAAACCAGTCATTTTAATTTGTTATAACAAGTAGTGTATCATTGGGAGTAATAAATGCTAATTTCCAATAATATATTACATGTGAGTAGTACTGAATGAAGTGATTAAAATGAAGGAAAATTGTGATGCGTATATGGATTTTAATGATATGAATTATTGTTTCAAGAATCTTAGAGTTTGGAAAAATTGAGATATTTTTTGGAAAAAATATAATTTTTCAGAAGAATTAATATTTTTTATATAAATACTTGTTTGGAGGATGAAATTATTAATAAGGAAAAAATATTTAAGATTGATAAAATAATCATAGGGTCATTTGCTTACCTACATAAAATTTAGCATATATCTCTTATTTTATTGATGATATTAGCTACAAAATTAATATAACCTTACAATTGATGCGGGATGTGGGATTATATTCCATCTAATTTTGGTGTCTTATATAGATTATAATTCATATCCTTATTTCGAATCAAATAACTCCTTAGCAAATCAGATAGTGTATGATAAAAAAAAATTCCAGTATTTAGAAAAAAAAGTTGATATGCTTACATAGTTTAAATGTTGGTTAATATAATCATATTAAGTTCACAATTATCAGAATTGCAAAAAAAAATAGCTTTTGACTCAATGTGAAAGAAGTTTGTTTTCTCCTTTTGGTGGAAATTTTTTCCATAAAAAGAACTTTTGACAGTCTAACTTACTTTTTCAAGAAAATATTTTTCATTTTATCAAACACACTCATCATCTCCTATATATATTTACTTTAAAGTTACCTATGCAAATGCACAAAATGTCCAGTTTCTAGGAATAGCAAATTTTCTAATGAATCATGTGATCCAATACAGTCTAAGAGTTCATTCCGAAGACTATTATTTTCTTCAATTAAAATTGCATCTTTCATTTTTCTATAAACTGTGTAGTTTCGTGTTTAAAATTTTTATATTACATTGTGGAAGGAGTTGGGAAAGAGAAGAAAATATTAGGAGTATCAAATGAGCGGGTTGACCTAAATTTGGCAAGTTCAAAATGAGTTGAGTCAATAATGACCCACTCAAAAATTACTTGCGTTACATATTAGCCCAACTTTAAATAGGTTGAAATGAGCTAATGACCCACCCAAACTTGACAGGTTATATGAATTACCTATATTTTTAGAGTTTAAGTTATATGCACCGTCGATGTAGAGTTATTTTACACCATCAGGTAGCATTGACCTAATATAGTAGGTTATAATATTTTAATTAAATAATTTTTTTCATCTTTAAACTACAATCTTTGCCTTACTTTCTTTTTATTCTCTCTTAATCTCCTTCTTCTCACTTCTACAAAAGCTCCATATTTCTAGTTCTCTCAAATTATGAGGATTTAATCATCCATTTTTTTGTTTGCCTTCATATGCCCCATGTGTATTTCACATGAAATCTTGATGTGCTCCATCTGTTATATGATAATTTTTCAATAAAGATTTGACATAATTACATGGCTTAATAATATGATTTAAGCTGGTCCTTTTCTCCAAGCTCTCTATACATTCAATTTGCATGATTGATATCTATAAAGCTTTTTGAATAAGATTAACTTGAAAGGACCTTAATTTAAACTAAAAAGGACCTAAAATCAAGAAGTTAATGGAACTTAATTATATTTTCATGATTAATAAATGATCCAAAACCTTCATAGTGATTCAGACTAAATTATTGAGAATTTGACATGAAATTATCGATAGTAAACAAATTTGGCATTCTGCACAACTTTAGTTAGAGTATAAATGTGATTCTACTTGCCTTTAATATTTTTTTTTATTTTTGTGAACTATAATTACATTTAATTAAAAAGGTAATAATCTTACTTCTACATACTTAACAAAGTTATCGTGGTTAATTACCTTTTGAGATTACGTGATGGTGTGAGAAGTTTAGTACACTGACAGTGCACAAAACTTTAATTCATATTTTTATGGGCTAATTTTTCCACCCCTAAAAGAATTATACCTCCACCTCATTGCTCAATAAAATATAAGTGATGGTCATGTTGAGAAGGAGTCGCCATCAAATTTCTCGATTCTGGGAGCAGATAATACCCGGATACAATGTAGATGTGGTTAATCAGTTGTTAGCTAATTTGGGACAAACACTAGGTGATAATGTTTCTCAAGAATCAAGTGGAAATTCAAAGGCTTTGGTCATTGCATCACACGTCGATTTGGGAAGCTTTGAAATTAAATAAAACTGTGAAGGCGCCACTGATTCTTGAGGGAAAAGAAAAATAAATCAGTTTCAAGTGCAACTGAGAATTCTGGGCAGCACCTTATTTGTGGAAACGATGGTGTTACATCTGGTTCGATTAGGAAAATGAGTATCAAAAATAATTGCAAGAATTGGACTACGGTGACACAAAAAATAGCAATTGGTCAACAAATTGGTTCTTAAATTCGTTCTAAGTTGGAGCACTCTGTGAAAATTTTGAGTAATCAACCTTTGGCTCCAAAGGAAATTATTTCAACAAAATTTGGTGCTATAGATAGTGTAGCACTTTATCTATCATAGTAATCACTTTGAAAAACCATTCCCGACTTTAGAAAAACGTACGTAACCTTTTGTATGAAGCCCAAATTGGAGAATTGTTTCAAGTGTTGCTTACTAGACATGAATAACTTTAAGTAAGGCATGCAATTTACCCCAAAACTCATATTTCTAGTGATTAGGATAAATCATATAAAACCTAAAGTGGGAAAGGAGTTAAAATCCTACCACGAATTTACAAAGTATTATATTAACTCCTCAAAGTAAACAGATTGCTTTCAATATTGTGCTCTTAGGACTCTAACTCGTCAAGATGCGGTATGACACGTGAATCAGAGACACATAGTCTACAATATCTCTCCTCATGTGACTCCACTAGTAATGTTGCCTAAAATAGTATGCATCTTCACTATGCCGGGATGAATAGAGTATCTAGAATCATGGACCTCAGAAAGAATCAACTGAATCAAATTTCAAACTCTCAAAAAACAAATACAACCATCAAACCATAAAACATCATCAGAATCTAAGGTGGCTTCCCGGCCTCACCTCTGAAAACATGTTCTTGAATAGCTACCAAGACATCATCCTCCAACTGTCGACCACGAATCCACTCTAAAAGAGATGATTAAACCTAACATAGGCTAAAACCCACCTAGAATCCAAAATATCAAGCTGAATCATACTATTGACTAAAGAATGAATGTTTGGAGCCAAAGGTCGCTCTATTACATAAAGGAAATCTAGACTACCTATAGTCACCGCCTTCCAACTCAAGACGTCTGCTACCACATTCCCCTTGCCTAGATGGAAAAGAATAGAGAGAGCATAGCCCTTCAGGAGATCAATCCACCTCCAGTGCCTCAAATTTAGGTCATTTTGGTTGATAATATACGGCAAACACCTGTGATCAGTGTAGATATCACCACGGACCCATAATGATCCTCCATGTCATTTCCTATTATTGTATTTCTTTATCTACTTATAGCTTTTCTATAGCAACCCCACGTAATTTATGACTTGTTGGGACTAAATTTTTTATCATCGGATCATTTGTTTGGTTTCTGTGCAAGTTTTTGTATTTTTGAGCTTTTAAAACTAGAGTGGTTGACTTCGATCAAAACCTCAATTAAATGGTTTCAGAATGCAATTCTGACAGTTTTGTGAGCTCCAGAATGTAGAGCTTGGTCTTGATGGACTTTTGGTGCAGATCTCGAGGCTTCTAGGCTCATTTTGATCCACGTTATAGAATTTGGCTTACAATGAAATTTGACGACCTCAGTTGGAAGTTTCGACATCTCAGTTAAGTTTGTAATGCCGAATTTAGTGGGATATCATAGTTTGCTTGTGTGCACGGAGTTCTGAACCATTCTCAGGCATCAAGCGAAGTTTGGTGGGACTTAGCTAAAATTTCTAGTGCATTGTCTAGTCCAACCTCTCTAGAAGCCCTAATACTTCTTAAACAGAAGCTGCTTCCAGTCTCTTTAGCAACCCTTGTTTCTCTTAAGTGGTGGTCGCTTAAGTGGCTAAGGGACCACTTCAGTGGTAGCCTTCTGTTGTGGCCAGGTCTTTTTAGCAATCAGACCATCACTTTTGTGATGCCGCTTAAGCGGCCAAAGTGACCGCTTTTGTGGTGTATGCAAGTAGTTATACCTATTTTAAGTTCATTTCTCATATCTTTGGATTGAATTTTTACTCTTAGGAGCTCGTTTTAGTGGGAATCGGCTTAATATTGGTGGGAGTAATTGGGGATAGTTTTGGGTGATTGTAGGCTTGATTATCGCACATTTAATCCATAAGTTACCTTCCATCTTCTCTTTTTTAGATTAAGTGGAGGTTTTGTTGATTGGTTTATTTCATGAACTGTCTTTCTTATTTTCCAAGTTTGGATTGTGCCTATTTTTAGGTCACAAGTTCCTTGAGCTAATAGAACCAATAGACAGAGTCAATTTCAGTATTCCCAGTACGGGTCCCACAATTCCATTTTGACTCAATTCTGGGTTCGTCTTCAATTGTTTCAATCTGAGTGTCTAAATGTCCAGTTTATGTACATCTTGACTCTTTACTTTCGATAAAGAAATTATTTTTAGTAGTGGATGTTGTAATGACCATCTTGGTCATTTTCTCTTCATTACATTCTTTTTTATATTTAGAGATTTCCTATAGCGACCCCAATTAATTTATGACTTGTGGGACTAATTGTTCGGTCACATGGTCATTCATTTGGTTTTAGGAAAGTTTTCATTTTTTTGGAGCTTTTGAAACTTGAACAGTTAACTTCGGTCAAAACATCAATTAGACGGCCTCATAATGTAATTCTTGCGGTTCCATATTCTCTGGAACTTGAGTTTGGTCTAGAAGGACGTTTGGTGCAGATCCTAACACTTCAGGGATCATTCCGAGCTACTTCATGGATTTTGGCTTAAATGGAGTTTTGGTGTGGGACCTACTTATTGTCAAGATGACCTCGGTTGGATGTTTTGAGTTGAGCCTTATATTCCAAATTTTGTGGGGGTAGCATAGTTTTTTTTCTGTGCATGGGGTTCCAAACAAATTTTGAGCCCCTATCGGGCATTTTGCACCTTCCAAGTATGGGTTGGTGTAGCATTTGCTAGTGCAGAACCATTGTTTTTCTATTCACGCATCTCTCACCTCATTCAAGGAGATAAAAAATTTAGTCTCCACGTTTGTGAGCTTGGTGCCACATTCGCGAAGAGAGGAGTGACCTCGACCCTTTACGTTTGTGAAGAATAGATGATCTGACCATGTTGACCACCATGATCGCGGCCTCCGCCTGTGTTTGCAGAAGTCACTTGACTAGTCTTTTAATGAAAGACCAACCTTCATTTCTAGCTCTTGTTCAACATTTGAAAATTTGATAAAGTGAGTTTTAGAGCTCCGTTTGGGGTGATTCATGTTGCTGCTTTTTGGGGCCCACTAAATCCATAAGCATTATTTTCTCCTAGCTATGTTTCACAACAGTTTTAGTATTACTACTCTATTCCGGAGGCATAAATCCATGATATTTAGGCCACCACCTGCATGAGGTTTACATATAGTCTCCCAAGACACTAAGGCTTTCTTGGATACAGTAGAAAAAACAGTCCACAAGAAGTTCTATAAATATGTTCTATGTTCTTCATCACTTTCTTGGGTATTAAGAAAATCCGAGACCAATAATCTTGCACCCCAAAAAAAAGACAAACTTGATCAATTGCACTCTCCCAACATAGGATAGTAGCTTAGCAGACCAACAAGTTACCTTTGATCAAGGGTAAGAATTTATTGACACATAGCCTTTTAGATTCTAAAGGTACTCCTAAGTATCTAAAACAAAGTACACCTTCAACATATCCTAGTTCCTCAAGAAGCTCTTCTTTAGTGTGGTCAGCAACTCCAGTTATGTACAATGAGCTCTTGTCCAAATTTTCATGCAACTTTGAAGCCTTAGAGAACCTCATGAAAACTTTATTCAACAATTTAACAGAAATAAGGTTTTCCCTAGAGTACATCAATAGGTCATCTACAAAGCATAAATGGATACTATATAATTTCTTGCATCTTGGATAAAAATTGAAGTTGTCATTCAGGGTTAATTGGTTCAGCTCTCTCTCCAAGTACTCTATAGCCAATACAAAAAGATAAGAGGATATGGGGTCCCCTAGCCTAATATCTCTTTCAGCTGTGAAAGGAGGGGTCAACCCCACATTAAGTATCAGGGATTAGGACACAATAGACACACAAGTCATGATCCACTATATAATTTTGTAGGAAATCTCATGCTAATGAGCAACTTCTTCAAAAAGCTCCTCTCTAATGTGTCATATGTTTTTCTTAAGTCAACTTTGAGAACAAACCTAGGTGATATACATTTCCTAGAATAGCATTTGGATATCTCATGACTAAACAAGACATTAACAATAATACTCTTCCCTTCAACAAAATTAGATTGTGAACACCCCACAAGGCCTCCAATCACCTATCTAAGTCTCCTAGTTAACACCTTGGATATGATTTTATAGAGGGTTGTGCAACATGCTATGAGCCTAAAGTCCTTAAACTTTGTAGGAGAAGCAAAATTGGGGATTAGAGTGAAATCAATTGTGTTAATTGCAGGATATAATATACCAATACGGAAGAACTTCTGTACAACATGTACAATCTCATCCTCACAAGTTCCCAGTTCTCAGTGAAAAATTCAATAGGGAAACCATCTACCATAGTAGTTTTGTCCTTAGGCATGGACATGAAAACATCCATAATCTACCCCTAAGAAACCTCCATTATTAGGTCTCTTTGTTGTTTCACCGTTAAACACTCCCCAAATCCAATAATCATAGTGTCCACACAGGGCAACTCATTAGCGCATACTCCCATTAAACCTGAGAAAACATAAATAAACTCACTTTCAATAGCCCGAGGGTAAGTCAGTTTGACATTGTTCTCAATGTAAATATAAGTAATGGCATTGTGGCTGCTTCTCATCTTCCACTGTGCATGAAAATAATTTGAGTTACCATCACCACTCTCCACCCAAAGAGCCATAGCTTAGTGTCTAAGAACTTGTTCCTCAACTTTACTCCATTTCTCAATATCTTGTAACAACTTTTTCTCCTGAGACCTTGCATCTGGCCCTGAACTATATCCAACTCCTCCCTTGCTAAGTGCAACTTTTGTTGATAGGAATCCATATAAACATTTATGTCTTTGATCTTGGCCTTAAGCTTTTTCAATTTACACCATACATTTTCCATAGCTTGCTCATGATCAGCAGTAGCCCAGACTTGTTGTAGCAAAGATTTAAACTATGAATGCTCCATCACATTGCGAAAAAATTTGAATGGTCGAGGATGTAAATTAGGCTGCTAACATACATAATAAAATTGGAGAATGGTCTGAGATGGATGGGTGGGGAAAATCAACTTCCACATGGCCATACTTTTGCAACCAATGTATATCTCCTAGTGTCTAATCAATCTTACTATAAACCCTGCTTCATATACCTTACTTGTTACACCAAGTATAATTCCAACCTTCTTAAGATGTGCAAGTTGCATAACATCACTCAACCCCTGAAAACTAAGAGTTTTGGTTGGAGTAATAGGTGAGCCAATTCTATCGCTTGAACTAAGCACACTATTGAAATCTTGACACAATAGCTAGAGTTATTGTAGTTGTCTATCTAGCTGAACCAGTTGGCTTCATATCCTGTCTTTATGTTGTAGTTCATTCATAGCAAACACCACTGTAAAAAACACAAACCTCTAGATTCTTGGATCCTCAATAATGCACGAAATATATTGGTCCTTTATTTCAACATTGTGTACATTCAACTGACTCTGCCACAGCAACCAAATTCTTCTATTCACTGTAATCTTGTTCTTAGCAAAAAAGAGCGTATGGGTCTGGTTGAGGCCCCATACATTTCCATGTCGAAATGATCACGGTAGGGTAAATAGTGTGGAGTTTCCAGCACTATTAATTTCAAGTAGACCCATAGTAGCACCTTGTAAATCCTGCTTACCCTCTCTTCTATGAGCTAGATTATACTCTTGAACAATCTCTGATACCACCAATTGTTCACCCCTACTCATCTTCTTTACTCCACCCACATGACTACATTGTTGATGTTGTGCTCAGTATGCATTAGGTGGCCAACTGCACTAGTAGTGAAATGATCAGTATGCATTGGGTAGCCAACTGCACTAGTAATCTTACTCAAGGCCTTAACGAGCCAATATCCTACATGTAAATCTGGAAATTTCACCCACCGGGGTACCAAGCTAAGGATCTCCTTATAAAACGCAAAAATCAAGTTCTCATGGCTTGAGGATAAGAGGTCTATTATTGAAATAGTAAGGTCCATAAATGATCACCCTTTCCTTATCCTTCTTAGAGTGAAAGTTAAAGATGTAGTACCCCATAGCATGCAATAGAACCTTAGGCACATTAATAAAGTGTCAAATCTTAGGTGCATACATTTCCATCTATTTCTCACAAGGAATATAACCAAATAGATACCCAATTAAAAATGACTCCCAAGTTTTCACCTAAACTTGTATATGTTCTTCCTCAATTGTTATGGTTACAATTCCATTTTTCAGACATGGAGGTACAAATGTGAGAGTCTTACCATCACTATAATTATCTTGCCTGGGTGCAACTTGGGTGTTGGACGGGTCGAGGTTTCAGCATCATAAAAATGTAATCGCGGTATCGCTAGCTCCTTGCTATAAATTTGAATGGATTGTAGATGCATCTCTTCCTCAATGCTACTATTTTCTTCCTCTTCCATAATCACATAAAACCCCGGTGGTAGGTAGCTACCAACCATAATCGGGGGAAGTTCTTATGGAATTTCAGTTGCCGGTGTGACAAGGTTTTGGTTGGGCATCGTTGATCGGAGCCTAGCCATCATTAATATTTTTAGGCACAATTGCAGCCTTGATATGGTACACCGAGAGAGAGACTATTAGTGCCTAATGTGCGCCGTTATTATTTTTCTGCAAAGGTAACTTTAGATGAATTTGCCAAACTTTTGGGTACTTTTATCATAACGGAGATTATATTCCATGTCTTGAATTGGGTCAATTGAATCACTGGTCTTGACACCAAAAAGGAAAAAGTGGCTAAGGAGTTGGATACATTTTTGAAAAATGTGATTGAATAACTCAATAGTGGGAACAGAAAAGGAGAATACAGTACTAAAAACTTCATAGACGTCTTGTTGGAAATTCAGAACAGAAAAGAAATTGACTTTCTTCTTGAAAGGAATTCACTGGAAGTTATACTCTTGGTAATTAAGTATCTCTCATACTATTTATTCCCTCATTGGCACTTTCTTTCGAGGCATTTAATTATAATTCGTTCTACTATATTGTTTCGTTGTTGAAAATTGGTGACATAAATTATTCTTGATTATGCTTCCACCTCATCATACACGCCTAATCAAGAATAACTATTTTAGTTTTTTTGTGTGTTTCTTTTTAATGGCGTAGGATAATTTTAATGGAGGTATGGACACAATGTGTAATGACCCTCTAGTTCATTTTCTTTTTTCTAATCTTCTCAGCGTTTATAAATTTCCTATAGTGACCCCAAGTCATCTATGACTTTTACAGACTGACAGTTCGGTTGCTAGGTCGTTCGTTTAGATTTTTACAATTTTTCGTAATTTTTAGCCTTTGAAACTTGAACGGTCGACTTTAGTCAAAAGTTTAGAAAGACGGCCTAAAAATACAAATCAGAAGGTTTCCTCAACTCCGAAAGGGCCATTTTAGGCTAGGGGCATCGTTTGTCTGGACCTCGAGACTTCTGGTGTAAGTTTGTACCATTAGGCATTTTTACTTTGAAGATTAAGCCAAGGGTTTAATTTTGTCAAAAATCTTCGTAAACATGCTTAGATGAGAATTTTCTCAAAACGTTTAGCTCCAAAATGTGAACGACCTTTCGTGTGATTCTCTAGGCTCCTGGACTCATTTTGAGCCTTCATGTGATTTTTAACTTAGAATGAAACTTGGGTGTGGACTAACTTTTCATCGAAAAGAGCTCAGATGGAGGTTTTGAAGGTTCTATTGAGTTCAGAATGCCAAATTTGAGAGGGGTGGTATATTTCGTTTGCACGCACGGGGTTCTGAATGAATCCCGGACACCAGATCAGAGAATTTAGAGTTTGAGAAAACCAACTGAAGTGTTGATATCTAGTGTAGGCTTTTAGTGATTAGAATTTAGACCTTTAGCGACCAGACATGACTTTTAGTGACCAGTTTCGGGTATTTAAATCCCACAATTTCAGCTTCAGCCCTCATTTTTTAAAATGTGATATCTCGAGCTGTGGAGCTCTGATTGAGGTGGTTCAAAGTCGTGGACGTCCAGAATATTTGTGGCTATGCATTGGAGTGCTCGGTAACTGTTAGAAGCTCTCCATTCCAGGTATATTCTGCCCCGAAGGGACTATTAACTCTCTTTTGTTTTTTTTTCAATTGGTGATTTTGTTGCATGTGGTGGTTTCGGCTATTTTGGCATGAAATTGAGCCCCGTTTCATGAGACAAACTTGGTTAGTCAATTAAGGCCTTTTGACGGAGTCAATTTTAAGATTTTCGATGCGAGTCCCACATTCCCATTTTGACCCAATTTTCTAGCCCATTTCCAATTGTTCCAAATCTAGTGTCTAAACATTAGTAATGATGTCGTGGTCGATAATTTGATAGTTTAGTGATATTTGGAGGCATTTCAGAAGTGGATAGCTTGTGTGTGGTGTTTTGAGAGCACTCCTAATCGGCTTTTAGGTAGGCTTTGGTCTACTTTCTTGATTGAGCTTCTTAGATAATGCTTAGTATAGACTTCATGTACTTTTGGATTGTAATTGCAGGTTATTTAGCTTTCCCCTTATTGTTTCGTATTTTCTTGATTCCGTAGGAGCCTTGGGCTTAGTGTGGGTGTAGGAATCCTTAGTTTATGCTTGTAGATTCACTTGTGTTGTAGATGATCTTGTTTACCCTTGTTAGGATTGGTACTTTGTGGCCTTAGAGTAGGTTGGACCTTTGATGTTTTAGATTGTGTTTTACGGCCCTCGTAGTTATGATTTTCTCCTTATAGGACTTGTATTCGGGTTTTCTCATGGTGTTGGTGCTTGTGACCTTGGTGGCTCGTCGTAGCCATGGTTTCGTCCTAGCTATGATCACTTAGGAACTGGAGCGGTATGATTGGAGTAAGATATTGTCCCTTGAGTTGGTTCCCCTTTTTATTGATTTGAGACCTCTTTTTTGGTCCCTTCACTTGGCATTTAGCACTAGACCTGTTATACTCTTATTGAGCTTGGTTATATTGTTGAGCCCGAGGCTGTATGTAAGGACCAATTAGATTCCATGTTAGTACTCTCCACTTTGGTAGTGTGGTTTTGTTTGCTGTATAGTTTATTTGATTGTGAGTGCCTTGTTTGAATGTTGGTGATAACATGCATTTCATTGTTTTCTCATTCTCATGGATTTTGTGGTACAATCTCGGCCCATGCATTGGCATATTTCTCATTCATAATGAGATATTATTTTACTCCGTTTATATTCTAAACTGGTTTTAACAAGAGTCGTACCACCTGGATCACTTGAATAACTAATTTTTTAGATTACAAGGCATTAGAGATATGCTACTTTTGCTACTTGAGATATTGAGACATCTGGGATGTGCTAAATTTTTACTTGACTAGTCGGTGCGTTGACGCCCTTTCTTTCATGCTTTTGGTCTTGCTAGTGCCCATGAGAGTTTACTGGCTGGATGGGCGGCCCCATAAGTAGTTACTCATGGTTCGATGTTGTTACTTCTAGTTTGAGGATGATGCTCATGGTTTGAGTTCGTTACTTTCTATTTGAGGTTGATGCTCATAGTTCAAGGCCGTTACTTTCTATTTGAGGCCGATGTTTTTGTTCGAGGTCGTTACCTATGGTTAGAGGTTTAGATGGTTAATGATGGTCACCCTGCATTCATATGTATTGCCTATCACTTGTATACTTGTTTTTTGGTTGCACCCTCTGGTTTATGGGGGCCGATTGGGTTATGTTTGGTGTTTGTAACTTCCAGACTTATGGGTGCCCGGTTAGGTTATTGTCTGACAATATTTTATTCTTTGTTGTTGTTTATTGTTAACTGATAGGCTTGGACTTTAGAATTGTGATGTCGGCCCTCCTAACCTTGGGTAGTTGACTTGGTATCTTAATCGCTTGAGATTAGGTTGTTGGCTTGCGTTCCAGGTATATTTTCTACTCAGCTTCTTAACCCCTCTATGTTCCTATTCTTTATTTCATGTCTACTTTAGTATCTCCTATTAGTTACTTGTGCTATACTTTCCTTATTACTTGTTGTTTTTGCTTGTGTTATCTTTTGAGCTTAATCGGTCGTTGCCTATTAAGTACAATTTTTGGTACTCATACTACACTTCTGCTTCCTGGAGATTGTAGTTAAGTTAGCGTCGTTGATTTGGAGTCTTGCACAGCAACTTGGAGTTTCAGAGATTAAGGTGAGCTCCTGGCGTCTAGAGATACCAGTTTTTGTCTCTTTTGGCTAGGCTTTGTCTTTATATTGTATTCAGGGACAACATGTACTTATCATGTATTGGTAAAGGCCTTCTACTCCTATTTTGGATTAGATTCTTAACTAGTAACTGATGTTAGGTCTTAGAATGGTTCTTATATAGTTTTTGTTGATTATTGTTTCTCTACTTTGTTCTAAGATCTTGTTTGTTGTTGTTGTATTCCTCTTGGTAATTTGTTGCTTATGGCTCCAGGCAAAGGATTACGATTACCTACTGGTGGGGGTGTAGTAGGTGCAATCATGATCTAAGAAATTGAGTCATGACAATTTGGTATCAAAGGTCTAGGTTGACTGACATTGTTAGGATCAGGGAAAATGCCTAGTAGAGTCTTGTGGATAGTATGCAGGCATCTGTATCCAATCTTTGGGTGGATATAGGGCATTCTTAGGAAATTATGTTGTTGACTCCTTATTGTGTTCTTTCACTTTGATTAACCTCTAAAATTGCTTTTCTAGAATCTACTCTCACCTAGATGGATAGCACAAAGCATTTGATGTACGTGGACATAGCATCAACATATTCCACCAGAGTTTCAACTCAAGATCGGGATAAAAGGCCTCAATCAGGCATGTACCTTGAGGTTGGAGGCATTTTTTCAACATTCAAAGAGTTTGGGGGAAGTCCAAGCTTTTATAAGGTATTTGACTACCTCGGTTCCTCGAGACTCCGTGTTAGAAGGTTACAGCTTCTTCGAGGGTACACCTTAGGCAGGTGTGGTTCTTGGTGCAACAGGTGCTTCTCAGAGAAGAGTTGTCCCCAACAGGGTTCGTCATCCATTTTGGAGTATGTGATGGGATTTCTACAGTAGGTTGGGCATAGCGCCACATCACATTCTTTAGATCAGGAGTTGAGTTAGGTTTTATCGGAGGGTTGGCCTTTCCACTTCGATTGGTGTTGGAGCATCTGATAGAATCACGATCTACTTTTTCCTAGGTTGTTAGTCATGTCAAGGCTATGGAGAGGTGTGCCTTGAGAATTATGGAGATAGTGATAAAAGGCCTCGCCATTAGTGCAACGTTGACAATATTCCACTTCGAGAAGGGGACCATTTCATCTAGGGTCATCTTCATTCTCGACCTATCAGGCCTATAGTAGTAGCATCTCAGGTTCTAATGGGTTCTAAGATAGGTCGTGGTTCCTATGATAGGAAGTGTTCATACCAAACTTCTCATAGTGGTAATTCTGGACCATCAAGTGTTGGGTTTTAGGTTATTCTAATTAGCTCTTCACAACTAGTTTCTCTCGGTGATGATTGTTATGAGTATGGCAAGACAGGATACTATGTAGAGATTGTCGCAAGTCCCTGGTGTAGTTGGTTGGGGTTGGTTTTGAGTATGGTAGAGGTATACAGGACTGATCATCATTTTCTTCACGTTGGGCTTCACACTTTAGAGGTTTCTATGATAATGAAGGGCATGACCACCAGTCTAGAAAGGGCCCAACGTTAGAATTGCTTTTCCAAGTATTGCAGACATTTGATAGTCCCTAAGCTAGGGTGGTTGGACTTGGTTGTACATATGGGAAGCTTGGTCATCAGCCTACAACTTATCCCTAGCATGGGACCATGATGAGAGGTATTCACCTAGATTAGTGTATGGGTTATTAGCTCTTTTGGTTATAGATAATGCCTTGGGTTTTGCCATTACTACATTAGGTGTTCAGGCTAAGGTTGGACATGGTCCGTTTTATGCTTCTATAGGTCGGTCAGAGGCCAAGGCTTCTAGTATCCCTTCTTTGGATGTGTTTTGTAGTTCTCTCTTTAGTTCTTATTTTGTGTGATTTGGGATTTTCATTCCTGTTCGAGTTTATTGGGATTGTTATCTATCGTTAACTTGTTATGGCAGCTGGATTTGAGGATTATGTATGTGTTTTCCCCTGTGGTTGATTTATTTTAGTAGTGGATCGAATAGGTCATGTTGCTTCGATTGGGAGTAGTGGTTGAGTAACTCTCCGAGCCTTTGCCATAATATTCCTATTGTGGTTAGGGCCTTGGGATTATTGTTTAACCTTTTTGCCACCCCCGTTGTCTGTTTTTACTATGATGCTGGTCCTTTTTTGATAGATGGCTTGACAAGCTTTGCCCGATTTGAGTTTTGTGTGTTGTAGGAACTAGTTTGCTTAGGAGGTTAGCTTAGTTGTGAGTCGTCCCTTTTGAGTAGTAGTTGGGAGATTGTAAATTCTTAGAGTTCTATGTTGAGTAATTAGCCTTTTTTAGTTGTGGTAGTTCTTTTTAGTTGCTTTCTCCTTTTTTGTTAGTTTTTTCTCGATTATGGAGTTGTGTTATTGCTCATTCAATCTTTTTGGATTCTTCCACTTATTGGGGTTCTAGAGTTTTGTTATGGCTAGCCAGAATCTATAGGTGTGATCCCTTGTTGTGCCTTGTTGTTTTTTGTGTTGGTTCTTTGTTGTTGTGTCGATAACTCTCGAGGCTGGTGTGCAATTTAGAGTTTGAATGGTGGTGCTCATGGGTGGCTTCAGGCCTTAGCTCTATTGGAAAATGGAAATTTTCTAAGAAGGTTGATCTTCAGGACGAGGTCAAAGTAATTCGTGGAATTTATGTGTTGGCTCTAGTTTAGGATGCATAGTTTGCTTTTTTCATGCTTGGTAACTTGTGTGGTTCGTGATAGGGTCTGTACCCTTGGGATACTACCGTACCATTAAGTATGTTGATACGCTACTTGCCGGCTTGGTTTCCCTTAGACTGGGTGGTTAGTTCAGATTTGTAGTGGCAAGTAGCTTGTGGACTCATGGTGTCGGTTTTTCCGAAGCACTTTTGCTTGGAGTTGGACTCAGTCTAGACTTGTCGTCTGTAGGATAGGTGTCCTTTGGATTAATGTAGTTAGCTTCAGAATGTTGTGTTTCAACTAAATTTGTTAGTCTTTGAGAGCCAAAGGTGGATTTTCAGCCTAGCCTTGGTTGAGTTCCTTGTTTTGGTGGTTGTTATTCCTTTAATGTTCAGGTGTAGCCTGTTGTTCTTCTGAGGTTTATGTATATGGGCTTGTAGGCAGGTTTCAATTGGTGCTAGAGATGTTCAGGATAGCTAGGACTGACAGAACTCTCTTGGTTGTTAGAAGATAGTAGATGTGGAACATAAGGTTAGTTTTATGATTTGGGAGTTAGGTTACATCTGCCATGGTCCTGTGATTGCTCTATTCTGTGGTTTTGGTGTGGTGTTGGTCTACTCAGATGAATCTGGTGCTTTCAGGTAAGTTCAGTTCAATTGGATGAGAGTTGGACCAAAAGATGTGTTACTTTTCTGCTACGCTAGCTAATAACCCATATTGTCATTTGCTATTTAACTATGTGACTTGCTGGAAATATTAGTTGTATCATCCCCCATAAGGGGCGTTAATCAACTCATTAGCCATTAGCTTGTGTTGCTCTGCAGATCTTTAACCGTGATCTGTATCATATAAATAATGTTTTTTTACATTAGTTGGCGGTTAGGTTTACAAGAGAGAAATATGCTCTGCATCCCCTAAAGGATATCTAGGTTGTGTAAACATGGGATTCATCCATTCTGTGAGGATTCCTGACGATCACACAACTTTGTCGAATAGATAAAGGCGATTTCAATATTCAGGTAAATTGATTTTGGTATGAGTATATAGTATATACTTTATACAGTGCTAGTATTAGGTGCGCTCGTTTTCCCCATCGACTCAAATACAATGGCTTTTCTTTTCATCCTATCTTATGACTCCTCAAATATAAGGAAGTTGAGGACTTTGGTAAACCTGAAAAAGGCTATGATGTTTTTGGCTTACATAGAAGATCCACATTTACTGACTCTGTTGTAAGCTAATTAATTAGAGGCAACCAATTCACTAAAATAAAATTTTATCTACAATTGGAAGGGTT
This sequence comes from Solanum acaule, assembly GCA_036250505.1. Classification (NCBI taxonomy): domain Eukaryota; kingdom Viridiplantae; phylum Streptophyta; class Magnoliopsida; order Solanales; family Solanaceae; genus Solanum; species Solanum acaule. The sequence goes on along the minus strand of JAJOOR010021141.1, from coordinate 22,135 downwards.
GGTAGCTAGGGATAGCCCTATTCACATGTCTGATATATATAGTTCATGTATTATAGTCTTTTGTTATCCAACACGGAAAATGAAGTAACCATTAAACTTCTCTAAAATAAGAATTATATCTTTGTCTACTAGAGAAAATCATTACTTGACTAACAGATCCCTAAACATGGATTTGCCTTGAATCAGTTAGAAAAGAAAAGAATAATAGTGTTTTCACACAGAAAAATTAGGGAGCTTACCAATATTTCAATGAGAAACTATTTTCTACTATGCACTTTTCGGGTGAGTTGTCTCATGGAAAATTCATGTTTTATAAAATAATTTTTTTGTTGATTCGTGGTGGGAACTTTTTTTACTTCTAATAGTGATATGTTTAGTTTTGGAGATAAGAGAAGTGTGTGTATGATCAACAACTGATAATAATTATTTTTTTCATTTGAATGAAACAAATTTGGAAACTGGTGACATGGGGAGTTGTGGAATAAATTAGATTAAATATACATATTTGTGTGCTAGAGTAAATTTCTATGTTATATCCTAGACGAAATTCAGTGAGACTGACACTCAAAAAATCAAAAAGTCACATGAAAGCAAAAACAAATCCAAAATAGAAATGTAGATGGAAAAAGAAAGAGGAATATGACGAAGGATATGCTGTAAAAGAGTACTCAAGTGACACATTTCATAGTCACAAAATCATGAAGGAGCTTTCACAAATGAAATGGTAAGGGATACAAAAGTTCTCCTTTTAGTGACCCTAGCAAAAGCAAGATGGTATATCTATGGTCTACACTGTTAGCATGATGGAAAACTAAATGATTGTATATATTAATGTAATTATATAGTGATATAAATTAACATGATCAAATACATTTGTTGTAGAATCAAAGGAATAAATATTGTGATAGAATAGTTGATTTGGAGGGATAGCAAGGCAGATTTAGAGGGATTGAATAGCAGATTTGTAGAGATAGAATAGCTGATCTTTAGGGATAGAATGGCGGATCTTTAGGGATGAATAATCTTTATTTTCTCTATATAGTGGAAAGACTCTCACTTTGAGAGGCATTCAGTAGAAAATTGACATGGTATTAGAGCCTTCTCTTGGTTGTCTTGTTTCATAGAGTCATTTGTGGTTCCTTGTAAAAAAAAATTGAAAATCTTGGTTTTTGGTTCACTGTTCATCGACAATCAGTCCTACCACCTGGGAATTTTGTTCTTGGTCATTCTAGTTGCTTTCTTGAGTCTTTGTAGTTTTCATAGCTATTCAAAAATATGAATTCACATCACTTTGAATCCTTCAGTGTTCGTTTCACTGGAAAAAATTATTCTTCTTGGGAGTTTCAGTTTCAGTTATTTGTCACCGATAAAGAACTATGGGGCCATATAGATAGAAGCGATCATGCTCCTACCGATGCAACAAAGCTAGGTGAATGGAAGATTAAAGATGCTCGGGTGATGACATGGATTCTAGGGTCAATTGACCCTCTTATTGTTCTTAATCTCAGGTTGTACAAGACAGCTAAGGCCATGTGGGATTACTTACAAAAGGTTTACAACCAAGATAATAGCGCAAGACGCTTTCAGTTAGAGTATGAAATTGCTAATTACTCTCAAGGAGGTCTTTCTATTCAGGATTATTTTTCTGGATTTCAGAACTTATGGGCTGAATTTACAGATATTGTATATGCCAAAATACCTACTGAATCTCTATCGGTGATTCAGGCAGTTCATGAGCAAAGCAAGCGAGACCATTTTTTGATGAAATTACACTCCGACTTTGAGAGTGTTCTCTCTAACTTGATGAATTGTGACCCGTCTCCCTCTTTGGATGCTTGCTTTAGGGAATTACTTCGTGAAGAGGAACGTCTTGTCACACAAAATGCTTTAAAGAAAGAAAATGATGTCACTGTTGCATTTGCTGCTCAAGGTAAAGGAAAGGGCAAGGATATGAGTAGAACTCAATGCTACAGTTGCAAGGAATATGGTCATATTGCTAGCAATTGTAGCAAGAAGTTCTGTAATTATTGTAAACAACAAGGACACATTATCAAAGAGTGTCCCACGCGCTCTCAAAATCGTAGGATCAATGCTTTTCAAGCTAGGATAAATGGTTCCACTAATGATAACTCATCTTTAGGACAAGTTCTTACTCCTAAAATGGTACAACAAATTATCGTGTCAACCTTTTCAGCATTGGGATTACAAGGTAATGATGTTACATCTAATTTTTGGATTGTTGATTCAGGTGCTTCCAATCATATGACCAACTCAACGAGCATCCTAAAAAATGTTTGTAAGTATCAAGGTGCATCACAAATACAGATTGCCAATGGTAGTAATTTACCCATTACCAAGGTTGGGGACATTACTCCAACTTTCAAGAATGTTTTTGTTTCACCAAAGCTCTCAACTAGTCTTATTTCAGTTGGACAATTGCTAGATAACAATTGTGATGTGAATTCTTATCGTAGTGGTTGTCTTGTGCAGGATCAGGTGTCTGGGATGATAATCGCGAAGGGGCCTAAAGTTGGACGATTGTTTCCTATATACTTTTCTATTCCTCCTGTTCTATCTTTTGCTTGTACTTCTATTGCTAGTAAAACTGAGGTTTGGCATAAGCGTCTAGGACATCCAAATTTTGTTGTGTTGTCTCATTTATCAAATTCTGGTTTATTGGGAAATAAAAATCAATTTTCAGCTGTTTCCATTGATTGTTCTACTTGTAAATTAGGCAGAACTAAAACTCTTCCTTTTCCTAATTTTGGTAGTCGTGTTACAAAGTGTTTTGATGTCATTCATAGTGATGTTTGGGGCATTTCACCAATTATTTCTCATGCTCATTTCAAATACTTTGTGACATTCATAGATGATTATAGTCGGTTTACATGGGTGTATTTTCTTCGATCCAAATCTGAGGTATTTTCCATGTTCAAGACATTTTTGGCTTACATTGAGACTCAATTTTCTACATGCATCAAATTATTAAGATCAGATTCTGGTGGAGAATATATGTCTTATGAATTCAAAAAATTCTTGCTTGACAAAGGAATTGTCTCACAACACTCTTGCCCATATACACCACAACAAAATGGAGTTGCTGAACGAAAAAATCGCCATCTTTTAGATGTCACTCGTACTTTATTGATTGAGTCCTCTGTACCATCTAAATATTGGGTGGAAGCTTTGTCTACTACTGTCTATTTAATTAATAGATTGCCATCTAAAATGCTAAATCTTGAGTCTCTATATTTTCGTCTTTATCACCAAAATCCTAACTATAGTGATTTTTATACATTTGGTTGTGTTTGTTTTGTGCATTTGCCTCCTTCGTAGCGCAATAAACTTTTTGTATAGTTTACTAAATGTGCTTTTATGGGTTATAGTACTTCACAAAATGGTTTTATTTGCTATGATCCATGTTCTCACAAATTTCGTATTTCTAGAAATGTTATTTTCTTTGAGAATCAGTATTTCTTTCCTACGATTGTAGATTCAACTTATATTTCTCCTCTTATTCCTACTCTTGAGGATTTATCATCTTCTTTTAAGAGGTTCAAACCTGGATTTGTGTATGAACGACGTCAGCCAACTTTATCCTATTCCTACATTGATCCGCCACCTGAAACTGTACCACAACTAGAATCTGAGAATTCTTCAAAATCTGGTCCACTTGAGCCTACTCGGCGATCTACCAGAGTATCTCGTACTCCCAATTGGTATGGCTTTTCCTCTACTTTATCCAACATATCTGTTCCATCTTGTTACTCACAAGCTTCCAAGCATGAATGTTGGCAGAAAGCAATTGAGGAAGAACTTTTGGCTCCTAAAGAAAATGACACAAGGGACATTGTTTCATGTCCTTCAAATGTCTGCCCTATTGGATGTAAATGGGTTTATTCAATCAAACTTCATTCTGATGGAACTCTTGATCGTTACAAAGCTCGATTGGTTGTTCTTGGTAACAAACAAGAGTATGGGGTGGACTATGAGGAGACTTTTGCACCCGTAGCCAAAATGACTACGGTGAGAACTATTATTGCCATTGCTGCTTCACAAAACTGGTCTCTTTATCAAATGGAAGAAGATAGTTATATGAAACCTTCACCTGGTTTGTTCTCATCGCCTACATCAGATGTATGCAAGTTGAAGCGGACTTTGTATGGATTAAAACAAGCTCCAAGAGCTTGGTTTGATAAGTTCCGGTCTACTTTGCTACAATTTTCTTTTGAGCAGAGAAAATATGATTCATCTTTGTTTCTTCGGAAAACATCTACAGGTTGTGTTCTTCGTTTGGTGTATGTAGCTGACATTATTATCACAGGAACTGATTCTTCACTAATCACTAGCCTACAACAACAGCTTAAAGATTCTTTTCATATGAAAGATCTTGGTACTCTTACTTATTTTTGGGTTTGGAAGTTCATAATGTTGCTTCAGGTGTGTTTCTAAACCAACACAAATATACTCAGGATCTGATTTCTTTGGCTGGTCTTCAAGATTCCTCCTCCGTAGATACTCCATTGGAATTGAATGTGAAGTATCATCGTGAGGAAGGCGATCTTCTTCCTGATCCAACTATATTTCGACAATTAGTTGGTAGTCTAAATTACATTACTATTACTCGGCATGATATCTCTTTTGCAGTTCAACAGGTTAGTCAATTTATGCAAGCTCCCCGTCATCTCCACTTGGTGGTTGGTCGTCGCATCATTAGGTATCTTCTAGGAACATCTACTCGTGGATTGTTCTTTCCAAGTGATTCTGATTGGGCGGGATGTCCTGATACTCATAGTTCAGTCTCTGGTTGGTGCATGTTTCTTGGAGAGTCATTGATATCTTGGAAGAGTAAAAAGTAAGATCGTGTGTCAAAATCTTCAACAGAGGTTGAATATCGATCCATGTCTATTGCTTGCTCCGAGGTTGTATGGCTTTGTGGATTACTTGCTGAGATTGGATTTCCTCAATCTCTGATAATACAAGTGTTATTCAGATTGCTACTAATCTAGTTTTTCATGAGAAGACCAAATACATCGAAGTGGATTGTCATTATATCCGAGAAGCTGTAGATAAAGGAGTCATTACTCTTCCACATGTGTCCAGTGATCTTCAAATAGCTGATGCGTTTACAAAATCCATGGCCTGGCAACACCATCAGTTTCTAGTAGGCAAATTGATGCTTCTTGATCCACCAGCATCAATTTGAAGGGGGATGTTAGCATGATGGAAAACTAAATGATTGTATATATTAATGTAATTATATAGTGATATATATTAGCATGATCATATACATTTGTGTAGAATCAAAGGAATAAATATTGTGATAGAATAGCTGATTTGGAGGGATAGCAAGGCAGATTTAGAGGGATTGAATAGCATATTTGTAGAGATAGAATAGTTGATCTTTAAGGATAGAATGACGGATCTTTAGGGATGTGTAATCTTTATTTTCTCTATATAATGGAAAGACTCTCACTTTGAGAGGCATTCAGCAGAAAATTGACACGCACATCATAAAAATGATAGGATATGTTGATTCTCCATGGGTTTATACCATCTCCTAAACCTGAAAGGAATTATCTGTATAAGCTTGTAAAGCTCTTATGTGATGAAACAAAATAAGAAAAATTGAAAAGAAAATAGAAGAGAGTTGGTGAAATAAAAATATATTCTTCAATTTATAATCGATACAGTGATAGGACTACTCTCTATTGGCATGCAATTGTATGTTTCAACTGACACGCCAAAGGAGAGCTGCACTATTACTGTCTCTGCTTAATATCCTAACACAAATAATTCTACACTTAGTTCCTAATTTACCTTTATTATTAGTTATAGTCATTTCTCTATTACATTTTTCAAGACATTGTATTTATGATATTCAAAGGGTGATATAGTAAATTAGCCTTCTATTTGTAGTTTCTTAAGAAGTGTGCAACGTCAAAATAGTGGACAAGTATTATAGTTAATAATTGTAACATAGGTATATCGGTTAGAATGTTTTGCGCAAGAGACATTTGTCACTGATGGAAGAAATTTAAATGGTCAAGTTGTACTTGCTCGTCTCTTATTTTATATGTTGCTGCAATTTTTAGCTTCAAATGTCTTAAGAGTAGCATAAATGACAACACATTTTAGTAATACGGAAGAATTCAAAAAGCAACTTCAAACTTTTATTATGTCCAACTTAGACTAAAGAAGCAGTACTTTTGACTTCCTGGCATGTAAAAGACTTGGAATCTTAAGAATTTAAGAATGTAATCAATACTGGAATTCAGAAAATTGAAAAGCCACATGAATAACAAAAATCATAACATAGAAACATTAATTGAGAAGGGAAAAAAAGGAAGAGGTTAAAAAGAAATATGATGAAGGATATGTTAATTGAAGATCCTTGAGTCAAGTGATACACACTTTAAAGGCATAAAAACATGCATCATCTCTTTTCAGTAACTTTTTTTTAGAGGAGTTGTTTTCATGAATGAAATTGTAAAAGCAATCCCCAATGCAACAACAAGATACCGAAATCACATAGGATATGTTGATTCTCTCCAGGAGTTTATATCATATCTTAAATAAACTGAGAAGGAATGCTATATAAAAGGTTGAATGACTTTGTTGTGATGAACCAGAAGCAGAAAAATGAGGGGAAAGAAGAAGAGTTGGAGAATGATGATAAGCGAAAAAATGATAGGGCTACTCTCTATTGGCATGCGGTTATATATTCATCACATATTTCAGCTGACATGCCAAACGAGAGCTGCCATGTTACTGTCTCTTCTTAATTGTAGCACGAGCGTCCAGTCTTGCAATTGACTACGATATGTAGATTGCAAGAAGGTACAATTTTGTACAGCTGCATAATTCTTGTAGATCCTAACTGTATAAGTTTTTTGATATGGTACTTTCATCTACTTTTACTTGACATGCTGACTGGTGCAGTTTACACAACTTATCTACATAACTATTGTTGGTGAATATACCACAAGTTATAGTAAACTATAGATGAAAAATAAAATAAACAAAAATGAATAAATAAATAAATAAATATTCTGGGACACAAATATCTCCTTCTTCACCGCATTATAATCTTTACCAATCCAAGAATATAACTCTTGACTTGTTTCCTCCAAGATACAACAGTCCAACAGTGTCATGTGACTCAAAAAACTCATGATTAGTTGAAGAGTCCAAGGTTCTACCATTAGAACACCTTCATCCAATATAAAATTTCTCCCTTTTGAGTAGTGAGTAAGTTGGAGACATAGAAAATTTGTAGGTCTAGTATTCTTCCATGCTAAATAAAGATGTTCTTATTTATCATTAAATGAAGCTATAACTTTCAATTGAAAGATCACCTAAATACATATAACTTGCAGTGTCATGACCAAGAATGTAAGGGTAGAGACCTTCAGGACCATTTCATATTTTCATGCCCCTTCTCATTAATTGTAAAGATATGATAGTTGGGCCTAACTCAACCAAAAAATCTAGCCCATGAGGGGGAAATTGCCCAAGTCCACATAAGCTGACCGCTAGCCTATTTCTTAACAGATGTGAGACTTTAACCCATTCTAACACCCTTTTCACGCTTAAGCCCAACTAGAGTATGGATCGAGAACCCAAACAGAGATGGACCTGAATCTGATACCATGTAAAGATATGACACATAGGCCTAACTCAATCCCATAACTTATCTTATGAGAGGAGGATTAGCTAAACCCATATAAGCAAATTGTCAGTCTATTCTCCAACCAATGTGAAACTTTAACCCACTGTAACATTAATGAATTGTGTATTTGCTCCAACTTGTGTAGAATGACATTATAAAGGTTTAGGATTAGATTTAAATCTTATATCTATAAGGTCACAATGGTCCACTGGTGCCTTACGGGAAATCATATGCGCCAGTGTAAAATATAAAAAGAAATTCAACATTTTGACAGTAGCAAGGAGAAGGAAATGAGCTGAGAGCCCCTTGAACATTTTCCGAAAAGAAAAAAAGAAAAAAAATATTCATGGCATTCCATGAGAAAAAGCAAGACTTCGAGAAGAATATAGATAAAAAAGAAATAGACCTCACAATCAAAGATGTAAAAGCTCTAGTTGAAATGAAATTCAGTACAATTATATTCCTTAGTATAGGATCCTCTGCACCGGGATTTTACAGAATTATTATGAAATAAACTACTCATATTTTTTTTAAACCGTCAAATGAATGCTAATGCAAACTCCAAATCGTTGCTACATATGTGAAGAATTTATAAAGACCCATAAAAAGCATACTATTTCAAAACAATCAGAAGACAATGATTGGGAGTTATCAATTGAAAAAATTTAAATCCCCCGAAAAGAGGGAGAATCAATGAAAAATATTAAGAACTTAGCTGCAATGGATTTTACATTAAAAAGAGAATAAACAGCACAATGATATAAAGGGGAATGTTGCTTCTCTTGATGGATAGAGGAACAGACAACATATCAATAAAGATCATTTTAACCCTTCATTAGATTTATCTGATTCCGGACCAAAAGAAAGATTTATCTAACGTCAATGAACCATCATTAACGGATGTTGTACTTGACATAATTAGCTGGAAAATTTTGAATTGTGATGTAATATTGATTTTGTTGATTGACAAACTAACTAAGGGACCTATTACCATTGTTGTTTTAAGCAAGGTCAATGGCACAACTTTAAAGTGTACTATCTTTTGTTAAAAATTAATGCATCTTCAGTGTTTTACTGTTATACTTCTGCGTTGTACAGTTTACTTGGTCAAATAAATCAGTTTCTATTTCGTAGGAAGTCTATCTTGATAGGAGTCGTAGTAAGTTATTAGAGTCATTTTAGGAGTTGAAGTTAGTGGCATATTATATACAGCTGTTGCGTATTTGCTGTAAAAATAGAGAGCCTTTAGTTCAAGAAAATAAAAAGTTCTTCTCTGTTCTATTTCATGTTCAACTGTTGCACTTGTTCTTTCTTTTCTTTGTGTGTGCTTTTGTTTTATGGTATCAAGAGCCAGGTTATTGGCTTGAATGTTCTTTCCTTATTCTTGTCTATCAAGTTTGTTAAGTCTTGTTAGAGGAGATTGAAAGTTGCAGAGAAAAAGTTTGTGCAGTATGGAGTCAGCAAATGGGGGAAATAGTTCAAACACACAGTTTGGTGTCGAGAAGCTTGTAGGGACAAACTACAAGTACTGGAGAATATGTATGTAGGCTTACCTTAAAGGTCAAGACCTGTGCGATCTTATTGCTGGTGCTGAAGCCGAAATTCCAGCAAATGCTCCAGAAAATTTAGAACCACGGAGAAAATGGAAGATCAAATGTGGTAAAGCACTTTTTGCTTTGAGAACTTCAATTGGAAAAGAGCTCATCGATCATGTACATGATGTTAGTTCACCAAAAGAAGTCTGGGAGATACTTGAGCGATTGTTTACTAAAAAGAACACCGCTAGGTTGCAACTGCTGGAAAATGAATTGGCAATGCTAACACAGGGAGGCATGTCTATTTCTGACAAATGACATGTCTAAATACCTCCAACAGAATGTTGTTTTCGAAAGGAAAATAGCTCATCTTGTTTCTACTAGCCTTTCCTGGTTGCACGATAACAATCTCCCTCGAGAGCTTTGGGCTGAAGCTATTCAATGCGCGTGTCATGTGACAAATTGTTTGCCTCCATGGCCAGGTAAAGAAAGATCCCCTTTTTGAAATTCTATATCATGAAAAGCCAAATGTAAATTATTTTGGGGTATTTGGTTCAACTTGTTATGTTCATATTCCAAAAACTAATCGAACCAAACTTGATTTGGAAGCAAAAAAGTGTGTCTTTGTTGGCTATGATTCATATAGGAAAGGGTGGAGGTGTATGGATCCTGAACCCAAGAAACTAGTCACTTCGAGAGATATTGTGTTTGACGAAATATCATCATACCATTCTGCCCAGAAAACCAGCAATCAAGAAACCATTCTTGATGGTGATCAAGAGAACTTTGAGCAGCTTCCAGAGAGAAACTTGCAAGAACCAAATAATGAAGGAAGCTCAAATTCAGATGATGTTGAACGATAAATTGAAAGAAGGTCAACAAGGGAGAAAAGACAACCAAGTTACTTCAAAGATTATGATGTACAGTTGAACAACTGCTCAATTACGTCTTGCTTCTTTACATGAGTATTGGATGAACCAGTAAGCTATGACAAAACCAAAGATCATCCCAAGTGGAATGCAACTATGCAAGAAGAAATTGATGCTTTGAACAAAAATTAGACGTGGGAGTTGGTGTCGAAGCTTGAGAATTGCGAGTTGATCACTTGCAAATGGGTTTATCGTTTGAAGAAAAACTCGGATGGGGTTGTCGACAAATACAAAGCTCAGCTTGTTGCACGTGGTTTTTCTCAAAGTTATGGACTGGATTATGAGGAAACATTCAGTCCAGTTGTAAAAATGGTAACAGTAAGAACCATTTTCTCTCTTGCGGCATCTATGAATTGGAAGTTGTGGCAGCTTAATGTAAAAACGCTTTTCATTATGGAGAATTGGATCATGAAGTATTTATGGAGAAGCCAAAAGGATACATCTCTCTACAGTATACTCAAAATGTTTGTCGATTAAAAAAAACGTTGTATGGTCTTAGAAAAACACCACGTGCGTAGTATGGTAAAGTTTCCCAATACTTTATTTTTTGTGGCTTTAAAGTTTTTGATGCAGATTCTAGTTTATTTATTAAATCAGAATCAAATGTGCACATGATGGTCTTGTTATATGTGGATGACATGATCAATACTGGAAATAATGAAGCTGCAATTTCTATGTTGAAAAATGATCTTTCGGTTTGATTTGAGATGAAGAATTTGGGGGAAGTGAGCTGTTTTCTTGGTCTGGAAGTTGAAGAAACAGATCAAGGATATTTTATTTCTCAAAAGACATGCAAGAAAATTGTTGTCGCGTTTTGGCATAGGGGAGTCGAAAGAAAAAGTCAATCCAATGGAACCACATCTAAAGTTGATGAAAGCTGAAGGAAAGCCATTAAAAGATGCCAAATTTTTTCATCAACTTGTTCGTAGTTTAATTTATTTAACTATCACAAGACCGGAGATTGCTTATTCCGTTGGAATTGTTTCTTAGTTCATATAGTGTCCAAGAAGTTCACACTTTTAGATGCAGCAAGGAGAATGCTTCGTTATGTGAAGGGCTCACTTGATCATGGTCTTATGTATAGAAGACATGAAAAATTTGTGCTCAATGGATTTACCGACGTGGATTGGGCTGGAGATGCGAATGATAGACATTCAACTTCAGGATATTGTTTTAATACTAGTTCAGCTATGGTATCTTGGTGCAGCAAGATGCAACCAGTGGTAACATTATCTAGCACTGAAGCTGAGTACGTAGCCGCAACTATGGTTGCACAAGAATGTATGTACTTGAAGATATTAATAAGAGAGATGAGGTGCAAAGTTGATTATGCTATTCAAATTAGATGTGATAATGAAAGTTCTGTCAAGCTTGCATCGAATATTTCATGGTCGGATGAAGCACATAGAGGTTTGTCATCACTACATTCGAGAGAAAGTGTTGGCGCAAGAAGTTGTTCTGAAAGGAATTCCTACAAATGAGCAAGTCGTGGACATATTTACAAAGGCCTTGATAAAGCCTAAGTTTGAATATTTCAGGGCTGCTCTTGGAGTTATTGATCGTAAGCATGCACTAAGGGGGAGTGTTAAAAATTAGTGCATCTTCAGTGTTTTATTGTTTTACTTCTGCGTTGTTTAGTTTACTTAGTCAAATAAATCAGTTCCTATTTCGTAGAAAGTCTATCTTGATAGGAGTCTTAGTAAGTTATTAGAGTCATTTTAGGTGTTGAAGTTAGTGGCATATTATATATAGCTACTACGTATTTGCTGTAAAAACAAAGAGCCTTCAGTTCAAGAAAATAAAAAGTTCTTCTTTGTTACATTTCATGTTCAACTGCTGCACTTGTTCTTTCTTTTCTCTGTGTGTGCTTTTGTTTTATCTTTGTAACTGTGCAGCAGCACTATAGCAAGGCTATAGTCTCCTTTCCTTCCTTGACCAATAGTAGGCGATTAAGGTTTGGCTTCTCCAATATATAAGGGATGTTACCTAGAAGCAAAACCTAGTCCTTGCATTTTACAAAATTTTACTCTTATCATAAAGCAAAAGTCATCACAGTTTTCTAAAAGGAAAACTTCTACAACAAAGGACTTGTTCGTGTCAACTGAAGATGTCTTTTGTTCCTTGTCGTTAGATTTTGTATTTTGCACTAATATTCTGAGCCTACACTTTATTGAGAAACATGTGCAGGTGTTTTTATTTTTTGTTGTAATCATTTGGAGCTTGTATTAGCTAGAGTTAGATGGTCAAGTGAGATTGCATTGAGGCGTTGTAATAGAGTTCTTACAAGGCAAAGAGATTAAGTGTCACGCTCCGAGTCTATACCCTGGAAATGGCTGGCACTCGAGAACTATTTTTGGTCCCCAATCGAACCCTTGGCATGGTTGACTACTTAGTGGAAGACTTACTCGAGCAATAATAGGCTCAAAACATAATTAAATCTTTTGAACTCAAATACTCATCTCATAAAAAGTTTGGAAAATACTCCATAGAAATACTTATAGTTTGTAAAACAACTTCATATGAAAGTAAATAGTGAGAGACACCTCGACTCTGTCTATCTATGAAGCCTATAATATTAAAGAAGGATGTCGGTACAAGACCCACGACATCTCAAAACTACTAACTAGAAAGTAAATGTGAAGTCCTCCGGATTACAAGGAGGCTCACCAAAAGCTAACAGAAGTGTAGAGTGATCTTAACAAAGCACTTGTTGATGATCCTTAACACGTGTATCTGCATTATAAAAAGATGCAGGTCAAATGACATCAGCACATTGAATGAACGAGTATGTAATATAGTCGAAGTGAAATAAGTAAATGAAAGGATTGCAATAGATAAAATATACTCAAGATGAATGTAAAGAAATAAAGATGTTAAATCATTTAAAGCTTTACATAATACTTAATCATATATGAACTCAACATAATAAGTGATATATTAAAATACACTTTAACTCTATTGAGATATTCTCTAATCGACTTCCATCACTATGAGCAACATGATGATACATCATCTTGTCCACGCTGCCAGAACTGTCCTATACCGTGCTGGTATGTAGAACCTCTGAACTAAGTGGATCCACTAAGCAATAAGGAATCATCTAAAAAGTATGATATTCCTGCACCCATGTTGGCATGACATGGTTTATGAGGATTTTGAGTTTTCTAAACTAATCTCCATATCGTGCTCAATACTACTCCCAATAATACATATACTCATGCTCAAATGTATAAAACATACTCTTTCTCTAGTTTGAGATAATTGCTCAAACTATCCTCTTAAAAGAGGTAACTGCTTTGAAATATCTCAGAATTCATTGCTCATTTAGACTACAAGATTTCTCTTTGCTCAATGTAAAAATACTCTCTTTGGGTTGAGATAATTACTCAAAAAAGCCTTTTATGAGGTTATTACTCTTTACTCAATCTTTCTAAAAACTCTTTTACTTTCCTCAAAATAATACTTTTTTTCTTCATGTAAAAATTAAACGTTTGGGAAATACTTAGTTCCCTTATACTGTTGCTCAAATCTTGGTTAAAACTCTTACTCAAACTCCTCTTTACTCAAAAACTCAGTTGAAACAATTATGTTTTGCTTAACAGATTCTCAATAAGAACTCAATGAATACTCAGGAATAGGGTTCATGCTGAAAAATAGACATGAACAATAAACTCATTTATTTAAATACACAATATACGACAATTCCAAAATTAGGAATAGAAATACAAGAAAATTAGAAACTCAAGAACATAGAACTCAACATTAACTCATCTCAAGAATACTCAAATGTAAGGATTGAACCCTAGATTTACTTTTACTGGGTGAATTGAGATGTATGGCGTGAGGATGAACTCATTCCATCACTATGATTAGTCTTACATACTTGGAAGAACAAGGTTCTTGAAGAATCTTGAAAAATAACTTGATTAGAAGCCTTGAAACCCTAGCTTGAACGAGAACAATCAAGAAAACCTTTCTTGAGATTCTTGAATTAGATTCTTAAAACTCTATGAACAAGAATTATGATTTTAGTTAATGATTCATAATTGTCTGAAGGAATTTGAGTTGGAAGGAATGAAATTCTTGGAGAACGACTTAGCTTGAAGAAGAATCTTGAATAAGATTGAAATAATTTTGAATGGAAGTCTTCTACTTTGATTTTTCCTTAGGGTTGTCTTAGGGTTTGAGAGAGAGGATAATGGAGATTAAGAGATGAAACCCTAATTTTTTTGGGCCTTATATTAGTCGAGAAATTTATTTAGGGTTTTCATAGAGGTAAAAATAAAAAAACAATTATTTTTAATGTTTTCTCGTCAACTAATTCGTTAGTGCATTGTATCAGGTTACTAAAATTATCATAATGTTTTACTCGAAACTCGGTTTGATGCAAAATTAGTGGCATTGGAAATAAGATTCAAATGCCTTTAATTTTATAGGTTACATGCCACCTAACCCTTTATATGATAAGAGATATGATCATTTGAAGTTGACCCAGGTAGAATCTTACATCAAAACCTAATCGGTATGGAAACTTTCAATTCAACTTTGTGCTAGGGGATTCTAGTGACCTCAATTTATCCCCACACTAAAGATTTGATCTTAACACATATAAGCAATTTAAGCATCACCCGATATGACCTTACATGTAAATGAAGAATAGTTTGGGCCTTAGTTTAGAAATTTTTGGGGTGTTACAATATCTCCCACTTGGGATCATTCGTCCTCGAATGATGGTTAAACTGAGGATGGTTCTGACTTTCGAACTTGTCTACTAACATAGGCGGAGCTGATTCACACTAAGAGTTTGGAACTCTCTATAGCACATAAGGTGCGAACAATATGAGTTTGAACATATTTAGGCTCTATCTAAAGCTATTTGACATAAAACAAGGATATCTGGGCACGAAGTAAGAATAGGAATATTATGCCTTGAGTGATATGACTGATAACTTTTAAGCTTAGCAACACTTCTCAACTATACGCGATCTCCTTTCTGCTTACTACACTTCATTAGCTACAACTCCTAGCTCCCACTAGAGTATATGACCACTCTTACAACGTCTAAGTCAAATCGATTGCTCTTAATGTGTTCAAGACTAATCTCTAATTCACAAGGTGCTAAACATGAGATGGTTATACTTATCTAAACCAAAAGATCAGGTTCTATACCTCTATAGGATCTCATCCCAAGAATTTTTCTCCTTATAACCGCATTCAACCAACCTTAAGCTCATGTCAAGAAGCACCTAATGCATCATGCATTTATCCACATGTTAACACCACCAAATTCAAGCCTACTACTATAACCACTCCATAGACTCCTACTACAAAATACGTCTAAGAATTTCTCATTCTCTCATCATCTCTACCAATTGAAATTTCATGCATCACTACCAAGAATTGACTAATTGCTTTTATTTAACTTTTCCTCATGGTAAAACCTCATCCCCTTATTCCACAATATTTATAACATTAGATGGAATAAGCACACCACCACTACCATAATAAGAAACGTCAACCTTCTCCTTATATCACTACTCAACTACTATCATCGGCATCACTATCAAAATTGAAAAGGAGCACTGAAAGAGCTTAAAGTGAAAGATCATAAGTACGATTCATTCAACATATATGACATAAGATTACATGACATAACATTATTTTGCTATCCATTGAGAGTAAAACATGATTTCTCAAAACTAAGCATACTAGGAGATACGAGTGCTTGTATGAATAGGTTTATGAGGCTGATATCCATAACATTATGGAGTAAGATTGAGATCAATGAGCTAAAGTCTTCGCCACTCATTCTGTGAACTGAGCATAGATATGAATCTATCTAAAGTGTATGAGCATAAGTCATGAACACAATTCTGATTTTAGAGACATGACATGATATTGTAATGACTTAACTTTGAGGAATACGCTAGAGTATGAATGGATCGATATATCACTGTAACTCTTTCTGAACACATTACTATCTGATTCTCAACACTTTACTTGGTTTCTCATCTTATCATTTCCCCCTTAGGTCTGAAGTTGATACTTTAAATTATGGATCTATTCCATCTTCTCTAAACTGGTCTACATTCGATTTAATCTAATACTCGGGAAATGCTACTCTCATTGCTACTAAACTCTCCACGTGTAGGTACTAAGATTCCTTTTATGGCTTCTTTCGAAGAACTTTTCGTAACTTCTTCCAGCTTTTATAAAAGATTTTCTATAACCATTACCCACATTAACTTATAAAGCCGCTTAATCTCACTCTAAAGGGAAACATAGCACAATAAAGTCTAAGTCTCAAAATAAATAAATAAGCTAACGAAAGTCTAAACTATTACAACCCCAGAATCTGAAAGTCACAGTATTAAAAATCTACATAAAATGTCTAAGAGCAGAAGTATATAAGTCATAAAGAGTCTCAATATCTAAAAAGAAAGACATCAAAAAATAAGACTATCTGCAGTAGCTCGGGTGAAATTAGCTCACCCTCATATCTGAGAGCAACTCAACAAATGTGGGGTCTAGTAGACACCTCTGGATCACAGTCTGCACTCAAAAGAAAATGCAAGAGTAGTATCATTACAAACGCTAGGTACTAATAGGCATCATAGTCTGACTAAGATTAGTAACATATATATAATCACAGTTATAAACAAGTAGACAAGTAATTCCCCATAGTTAAACACATAATTTATACTTCGTCAAATTCATCACAAGTCATTAACACAATATGAAACCAAGCATAAACACAAATCATTACCCATTCAATCCTTCACAATCCAACACCGCATGCTTATCAAGTATACAATTTTTATCCACACTTAGCATTTATAAGTGAATTATTTATGGGAGCATGAACATATATCCCTTTTCAATATCACTAGCATTTAACTAGCATATCAATATTTGAAGCACTGAGCATCAACCATCAATCAATGTATACATCAAATAACTTGTTTAAGACGCAAACAAATCAATAAAATCATGGAAATCATATCCATCATGACCTTGTAGTTATATAATCACAATAGTTGTCACAACCACTAAATATATTTCAAAATCACAAGTCTCACTCTCATATGTACATACATGTTAAATGATGTTAATCTGGCACATTTAATCATAACATGCAGAGGACTGTAGGTGTTTATGTACCATTCTAACATGCTACCTGATCCAATCACACACATAACCGTTTGTTCATAAGCTCACATCATGCTAAAGTCACTCATCATTCGAATGATTATATCTTCATTGTACCTGCATATTTCAATATGCTAACCTTTACAATTTTCTCTCAAGGTAACACAATAAGCACAAAATATTTGCAAGATTATCATTCATAAAATCATCAAAGTATAGAAACATTACGAAATATATTCCATAACATCAGTAAATAATCAATTCAACAATCTGCATACATATTCATATAAGCAACACTTAATTCAATCATAATAAACACAAACTATGTCCGAAGTCTAATTAACATGTAATATAACTCACATTATATAAGCAACTAAAATAAGTATAATTCCAAGTAAATTGTAACCTATCACAACGGACAAATTAGAACTGAACAAGCTAAATTGTTGGAGCCTTGCCTTTTCTCAAAGCCTCAGAATGCTTGAAGTCTAAGCCAAATAAAGTTTAAGGTCTCTTTAATACCCTATTTTTTCAAACGAAGGTCTTGGATATTCAAGTCCACATAATTTTACCTTTTTAGAAGGTTTAACGAATTATTAATGGGTTGTTATATAAAATCAAGAGGTTTTCAAATTAAAAAAAAACTTACATTGAGTTTTAATCCCATTAATCTCTCTTGAGCAATTCATATGCTCAAGAACCCGGTTTCTAGATTCCTCAATATTTCGATTAAAGCTTATGTTGGCAATTTCATGCTTGAAGATCAAATTTAACGAAAAAGGATGAAAACCATGCATAAATACCCTCTCATAGCATTCAGGACCAATAATAAATAATATAGGATCTCCACAAAGTTACATGAAGAACTCACCCTTTAATTCTATGAAGAAAATGGATTATAGAAGGGAAAGATAGATTTGAATCACTTGCCTCAAAAGAGAAAACTCCAAGTCTTGAAAAGTCACCCTTGGAGTTCTATGGTATTATTATGACATATACGGGGAGAAAAAATGACTTAAAACACGAAACAAAAAATATCCACCTTCGTTATAGCATAGGTCTTCTCTATAAAGAAGATCACTATAGTGAACAAACCCTTGGTCATAGCGAAGTCTCGTAGACTTTACCCCCACATGTTAATTGTTCAGCTTTTTGTCAAATTTCGACCGTCGAGGACCTATGTATGAGTACTATGATCTTAAACTACTATAATAATGAGGCACATTATTACATCAGATACTAATTAAACATATGTTTATCACCGAACACTATCCCACTCTAGCACCTCCTCCACTCGTACCCCCGATAATCCCCCCCCCCCCAATAAAATTATTTTATAAAACTTTTTAAAAATCTTACTTCAACTCCCCCCCCCCCCCTTACCAAAACCACTCACTGCTTTCCAAAATTTTGTTTCGATATTATTTTTATTTTTTAAAAGAACAAATCCTTAACCCTTCGCTCTCAATTTTCTTTTTACATTTTTTATTTTGGGTTAGATTTAAACATATAGTTTTAGAAAAGTGTTTTTTCTACTTGAGAACCAACTATAACAGAAACAAAAAAATTATTTTTTTAAAAATCTTGCGGTAAGTAGAAAATATTTTCCTAAAAACATATGTATATACCTAATACAAAACGAGAAAAAAAATTGGAAGCAAAGGAATAGTGGGGTGGGGTAGAATATTTAAAAATAATATCGAAAAAAAATAATGGAGGGGTGGGGGGGGAGGGGGGTAAGTAAGAACTTTTTTTAAACTTTTATAAAAGAAAATTTAAAAATTGAAGAAAAAAAATGGGGGGGGGGGGGGTTGGAGGGTATGGTGGGAGGAGGGGGTTGAGTGGGGTAAGAAAAATGGTTAAAATTTTATTTTAAAAAAATTAATTCCCTGTTTTAGGATAGTGATATTTTAATCTTTAATTTTTAAATGATTTATTTAATTTTTGTCAAGGGGTAATATTTTGTCATTGTGAAGTGTGATATGATAATTTATTATAAATAAATTAGAGAGTGTAGTACAGATAGAAAGCGTAATAAAAGATAAATATGTGTTTCTCAAACTAATGAGTGACACTTTAGGTATGAAACTCAAAAAAGATATAGTTTATATGCTTAAGTGATCTGCAACCCCTTAAAGTTGTCCGCATATTTCAGTTAGACACCTTAACTATGACTATTACCTATTGAACATTTGAATTGTTCAAAAAGTATACCTACTAAACATAAAATGTTGATGTGGCAAAAGAAGTGTTTTTCACTTCCACTAAACGCGTGAAAAAATCTTAAATAACTTTTTATTTTTATTTTTTCCAAAAAAACTTACTCCCTTCGTCCCATTTTATGTGAGGTAGTTTGACTCGACGTGGAGTTTAAGAAAGAAATGAAGACTTTTAAAACTTGTGGTCTAAAATGACTGATAGAAATTTGTGTGGCTGTAAATCATTTCATTAAGGGTAAAATAGATATTTTATAGTTAAATGGTTACTTAATATTTCATTTTTGGACTGACTAAAATAGAAAGTAAGTTACATAAATTGGGACGGAGGGAGTAATACTTTTTCTTCTTTGACTGCCACTTGGCATTTAAATAATTTAATTTTTTAAAAAAATATTTTAAAAAGTAATACTAATTCTTAAAACAAAACAAAAAAAGAGTCTCCACCCCACCCTACCCCCTATAAGTCGTCTTCTCCACGAAAACCATTGCACTCCATTTTTTTTTGTTTTTTCTTTTCTTTTTCTATTCTATTTCTTTTCAATATTTATTAAAAAATAAAAATTGAATTTGAAGGAAAAAAAGAAGAAAGAACTTTGGGGTGAAAAAAGTTAGCCGATTGACGTCCATCTCGACCACCTTCGAATAAATATTACCATTCAAATTAAAATGTAAACCCACTAAAATTATCAAAAATAATATCAGATTGATTCGATAAAACTAATTTAGGTCCTCTAAATTTCTCTTTGCTATCGATTTCAAGACGATTGACAAACTCTCTTTCTTCATCACTCTTGTATCAGTCTCTTTGAATATATCTCTCTTCCACGTATTAGGAATAAAAAATAATTATGTAAGCAATTAGCAAAGAAAATGAATTTTGTCATTTGAGAAAGAAAATCTTGTCAGGAAGAAGATGAAGAAGAAAGGGAGTTGGAGTAGGGTTGGGCTTCTCATTTATTTTATTTTTATATAAAAGATAGATGGAAAATTTATTTGAAATAATTTTCATTCTTTTTAACATAAGATTCTTTTTCTTTATTAATTGTTGGACGCAACACCACATGTTATCTTTTAATTAGTCATTTTGCAACATCACAACAAGTATATTATACACACTTTATTTTATTTTTACTTATTATCGGGAAATGTATAATAGGAACAAGTTTTGAATAGATAAACGTGTTCAATAGATACTAGCCCTAGTTAAGGTGTCTAAGTGAATTATGCGGACAACTTTAAAAGGCCGCAAATGACTTATAGTTTATATGTGTGACACTTCACTCAAAAAAATATTAAATATTAAAATAGATTTGAGATTTAAAAAAAAAAAAAGATAGAGTAAAATAAGAAAAGTTATATTCGCTTTAGTCCAATATAAATGAGTTATTGGGAGGTGTGACATTCTTAAGAAAATATTTAAAGATATTAATTTAAGGATACTTTTTAATGATATCTTTTTTATATTCCCCAAACTCTTTTTTAAAATAGAAATAGTCATTATTTAAAATTTAAAAGGATAATTGAAAACCCTTTTTTTAAAAAAACAAAAGGTTCTGGAAAAGTAACTATACATTCTTAAATTTTGAAAATTCAATTATTTTGGAGAATTGTCAACAATTTTTACCATTAACTTTCACCTTTTCATCAATAAATAAAGTGTAATTACACTCGAAAGATTTTTGTTAACTAAAAACTTCCTCTATTCACTTTTACTTGTTCATTATTTCAAAAATATATTTTTACTTTTAATTTTCACTTTAATATATGTAAAAGAATAAATATTTTTTCTATGTCTTACGCTTAACATTAATTACTTACTCTACAGATTATTTTCAAGATTTGATATCAAATATCAATTAATAGAGATAGTATTTTAAAATAGTCATATCAATTATTATTTTCTTACTGGATATGTCAAGTTCAAAATAAATGGGGAGACCAATTACTTGATCAGATAAATATATTCTTTGGTCCAATATACGTGACACTTTTCATTTTTTAAGAGTCAAATAGTTTAAGTTTGGTCCAAAATTTGCTTATGAAATCTTCAAATTTTTTTGAAATTAAATTTATATATTTATAAATTATATTAAGAATATTATAAGTCACAATAATAAATAATTCAAAATATTTAAAAATAAAATTGTTTAAATCTCAAAATTTGAAAGCGTCACGTAAATCAAATTATATATTTAGGGTTTGTTTGGTACAAAGATCAATAATGCAGAGATTAGTAGTGCATGATTTAGTAATGCAGCCTATGCAGGAATTAGTAATGCAGAGATTATTTTTATAAAGTGTTTGGTTCATTGCTTCTCACCTAGTTTTCTGTGTGGTTTACAACTCTACAAAAAAAATTCTTTCCAATTATACCCTTGAGTTATTATGAGATTTTCTATTTCATGTAATTGGGTCAAGATAGATAATTGACAGACAATATTATTTTTTTATAGCATTTTAACTAGCTAGGAGAATAAAAAATTTATTTTCATGTTCACTATTTTCTCACTTAAATTATTTGAGGGTAAATAATTGTCATCTTAATAAATTGGAGTTAATATCTCAAAAGGTCACACAACTATAATAATTTATAGAGAAAATTTATTGAACTTTGTTTTGTATCAATAAATT
>JAJOOR010021140.1:0-41070 GCA_036250505.1 Solanum acaule | reverse complement strand
TAGCTCACTGGAAATTGCAATTCTGCCCGGACAGGTTTTACGAAAATGATCATAACTCCTTCATCCTAACTCGGAATGAGGTGAAACCAATTGCATTGGAAAGCTAACTCGAAGGGCTTCCAGTTCTTTGTGTGCTAAGAGATATGCCCCTTTAAAGTTGACCCATTTTTTTGCGATTTTCGAAATTTGATACGGTTGTTCTAAAATTCGGGTTAGACCCATTTCCCACTCAATTTGACCCCCTGAATAAGAATATGAAGTCGAATTTCCTAAATCATGCATGGATTTTGAGATATATAGAAATTACAATTATAGGTGTTTCCGAAGCACATTTTCGGGCATTTTTGGGGTCGTTTCACTCTGGGGCGTCAACATCATCAGCGGCCTCTAGCAGTGAAGTGAAGTTAGTAGACTTTAGATAGTCCACGTCATACCTAAGATCCGCAACTTCGGATTTCAAAGCCATAACCTCAGAGGTCTCCCTCTATCTGCTCTCACAAGCCTGAACTCTCTCAATGAGAGTGTCAATGGAAGTTTGGAAGAGGGTAAGTGTAGTAAGGATGGCACTCTCGATCATCTATGGGATGGATCTCTCAAGTCGGGTCGCTCTCACATCAGCTGAATGGGCCAGGTGCCCCATCTTTAGGATCATAGCCTGAGTGATCCTGGGAGATTGGGCAGAGGTAGAGGCACCCGGAACCTGTGAAGAAGAAGAAGTCGGAGTAGATGTGCATGAATGCCCGGAGGCCGGAGTAGTCAAAGATGCATCTACAGGTATCGAGTCAGTGTCCACCTCTAGAGAAATATCTATCGGGGTTGCTCTTCTCCTGTCAGCCTACTCTCGAGTGTATTCAACCTTTATACGTCTGATGTTTGTGGAGGAGGAGGGGGTAATCTCAATATCTCTAGCAATATCCTGGGGGACTCCTACACGCCAACACAACTTTATGATCAGCACCTAGAATGGAAGTAAGGCCTGCCTCTGCTTGGCACTCATGGCCATATCTTGCTCAATAATAAGCCCCATGTGAATGCTCATCTATGAAATAATCGACCCAAGGCAGGCCGCCTTAGGATGACAGAGAATGGACTCATTTTGGGAAGGCATAATAGAGTTGCTCATGAATCCAAACCAATAACGTGTAGCTACACACAAGTCCCACTTCTCAATTGGGACTCCTGCCTCTATCCACCTTGGGGTGGTTTCTGAGATGAGGGGCGCCAGCCAGCCTTGAACTCATCCAATGATGTTGTAGTGGTAGCCAGTTTGGGGTTGTCAAAGTCTGACCCACTTTCCAGTACCGCATTGATGTGATCATGGCTACAATGCACCACTGTCCCCCGTACCATAATGGACGCCACCGATCTGAACTCACTGTCGTTCCTCTTGCTTTTAGGGACCAAGTCACTATATGCATAATAGAACTCCTAGACCCATGCAGGAATGTAGGGGCCTCGAGGTCTGGTGAACTACTCAAAATGATGATACTGGAGTGTCTCCCACACCTCGCAATATCTGCCCTCTAAGCCTTCTGTCGAAAGTAGCTTCTCCTCAAGAATTGTTCGCAATCCATCACCTTTCAACCTATTAAGAAGCCTGGGAGGAGGCACTACTGGTGGTACTGGTGCGAGAGAAGGTGTCGGAGCTGGCACTGAACCTGCTGGGGTGGAAGCTAAAACGACTCTAGCGAGTCAGGGCGAGATCTAGCACGTATCTCAGCTCACCGGGACTGTAAGGGTTGGTCGTCCTCCCGCTCAGAGAATGATGCATAGGGACACTCACTATCAGAGTTCTGCTCCAGAGCCTCATATGCAGGCCTTTCGCCTTTGCCCTTGACTCCTGTTGGAGGCTCTGTTCTTCCCTTTTTGGCAGGATTTGCTCCCCTTTCAAATATCACAATACCCTGCGCTCTTTTGCAGGGTGATATAACTATGTTTGTCCTTGCCATATATACAACACATCAGGAGAGAGTTAAAAACAATTCAATTAGAACCATAGTAAAATAGTTTCAGATAGACTTACCAAATTGGTCGACGAGTCACTGAACCTCTTTGACGAGCTAGATCGGGCTTGCCAAAGGGATTGGCTCAAAAATCTCAGAAAATTTTGGTATGTCGACGATGGGAAGGCCTTTCGGTGAATCGCTAACAGCATTCGGGGAGCAAGAACTAACCCACCAAAAGTTACAGTTCAATGAAGGATAAGGGGTGCAGACAAAGGGCGATCAAGAAGGACTTTCGGCAAGTCGTGGAGTGCATTCGGGGACCTTAGGCTTCTTATCGAAAGTAATAGAATCAAACTTCACACTTAGCATGAAATTAAAGGTGATATGGGGAACTTTAGCGAACCGTCGAGTGGATCAGCGAGCTTGACCCAACTAGCCAAACGACCCAACGTGCCTACTTTCAACCAAACTCCTCAAATTCAACCATTCAACCCCCAAAAACAAAATCAAAACATGCACTTCCACAATTAAACTAAGCCCATTACACCCATGCCCTCGGGATACTCAGACTTTTCCCTCTTTGGCTAAATTTGGCCATTTGACAAATTTTACCCTTAAGAATGAAGTCAACCACTCCATTATTGAGAAAAATACGTCATTTAGCACAAATGCGGGCTACTTAGACTTCACCTGACTAGACCCAACAATATGCAAGCATAACCCCACAATTTTTAACCAATTATAAGGAACAAAATCTCGAGAATTCAACAATTTAGAAAATACATGCAAAATGTTCGAATTAACACAGACATTCTAGCATACAAATATTATCAGAGAGGCCCAGCACACATCACTAAGATAAAATCATTTCAAATGAGTCAAAAGATCTAAATAAAAATATGGGGTTTGAAAAACCAATTTAGATGCCGAATAGATAGGTTGAAATGCTAGGCGGCAAAGATTTCCAACTCTGAACACAAATCCAACGACTAAAAGGCGATAAAAATATAAAACTATAGAAAACTAAAGTGCGGGTGTGAGTCTGGGAAGTTCAAAAGTGAGGGAAAGTGAAAGAGTTGGAAAGTTTAAACCTTTGGCCTTTAAAAACCGTCCAGTTCTCGCCCATTCGGCGACATTAGTTTTGCTCAACAACCCATTCGACGTGTCGCCGAGTGGGAACTTACCTCGCCAAGTTTTACAGAACCTCCAGTTAATGTGGGGGTCCAAACGGCGGACAAGATCGTGATTGCCGACCTGGTCGGCGATTCGCCAATTTGCTCATGGGATTGCCTAGTTTTACATACTCTAATTTCAAATTTTGTTGAGTCCAACGACGGTTCAAGTCGGGCTCGCCGACCTCTTCGGCGATGTGCCGACTGGACTTTTAGCTCGCCAACCTGCTCTTTTCAAACACTTTCCACACTTCAAGTTGCAAAATCAACACACAATTATTTTTGAAAAAAATAAAGTGATAAAGCCTTCAGTTGCCTCCCAAGAAGCACCTTAGTTAACGTCATGGCACGACGCAAGTCCCCACTTAAGTTCCATTAGTTGGGTTTGCCTTATTCTCATAAGGTAACCCTTCTTCTGGTTCTAGGTAGAGATAAGGAAACACTTGGTCTATTTGGGACTCTAGTAGCTGAATGAAAATGGAATGAAAGGTTATCAGTTGGTTTAGCATCAAGACATTCTCTCTTATCTCCTCCAACACTCTGTCATACTCTTCGACTTTGTGTAGAATGAGTAAGAGGACCTTTTCAATTTTCTCACCATTTTGCTTCTTCATCTTTCGACGCTCGTGATGGGGCATGTACCTGTCCTTCTTCTTAGACACTACTTCCAGATCCTTGACCTTTTTGGCCAAGATATCCAGCTGACCCAACAATGCAGCCAAGTGTTGGTCCTTTTTTGTCTCCTTGTTGGCCTTGGCCACACAATCAAGGAGTTGGGCTGCTGTTTCATCGGGTTGCCCAAGAAAATAACCCGAAGATAGTTTGTCAGCCACTATTCTATTTTCGGGGTCAATACCCCAGTAGGAGCACTCCAGAAGTATCTTATCCGGAATTCCATGAGTTAGGCACTCCGGCAGTAGGGCTTTGAATCTCAGCCACAACTCATAAATGGTCTCACCCTCCATTTTTTTGAAATTTAGGATGTTATCCCTAAGAATCATCAATCTCAAAGGAGGGTGGTCCTTTGAGTCACTGTTACTACCAGATATGCTCCAATTCTCTTCTCAAAACAACAACTCACAAACCAAAACTAAAAATTATGCAAGTTCAACTATGCCTAACAAGAACAAATTCAACTTAACTAAACAATCTTAAACAACACCACTCCGCGGCAGCGGCGCCATTTTGATTTCACGTATCAAGACACTTTTTCCAATTCTAAGTGCCAACAATCGTTAGTTAGTAATATAACCCAACGAAGTGATTTGGGGTCGAATTCCATAGGGAGTGGTACGTGTTTAAGATTGAAGAGCCAAGTACAAATATGTTCAAGTCAATCATAGGTAAAGACATTTACGAATAAAAGCATAGTTCAAATTTAGGGTGACACAACTTTCAAATATGGGGGTTTTGGTTTTTAACTATCAACTACGACAATAACAAATAACGCTAATTAACAAGTAAAGAGACGGGTTCTTGGGATGTGATTGGATTATAGGATAGGGTAGACAAATGGGTAAATGCAACTGATAATAAATAGTTGTGAATCATTGAATAAGCTAGACCTTAGTGGGGATAAACTTTCTCTCGAACAATTTACCCCGAGTAAAATTGGTTTCTCTCGAACACCAATAAGCAGCAATTAAGAATAGCCTACACTTTAATCCATTCACTCTCTCGAGCTGAATGTGTGGAAAAGGGTTTAGGGTTCACTCAATCGAGCTGAACCCATGAAAACCAAATACCCACAGATCATTAAATCAGTAATCTTAGTTTTAAAACATCTCTCTCAAGCAAGCCAAAAACACAAAGGTAGAATTGCATTTGCAACTACAACCCTTTAAATTAACCCACAATTACTGATTGAAATCACCTTTAAATAGAATTTAAACTATCAATTAAAAATACCCATAAGCTAAATCAACCGATAATTAGATTATCACACCCCAAGAATTGGGGTTTTAGCTAGATTTCATAAAAAAAGATAGAAATCGTTACCAAATTCTATTTCCATCCACTGGGTAAGATTAATTTTATCTTTACAAAGGTCCAAATTGAAGAATCTCAAAGACCCACTTCAATTTGTCAACAATGGAAAACTTCAATTCTTCAAAGCTAAGGAAAATAGTGTCTCAATACTCAGAGTTTTATCTCAAAAATTCTATATTCATGAAAACTAATTGTATATTATGAAACCCCTCTTAAACTAGGAATTAAAAAATGTATTTATAGTCGCCAAAAATATGTTGCGAAGGACCAGTTGGTGTAGTAAGTCGGGATCATCGATCCACTCGATGATCCGCCCTTTGCTCAGTTCCATCGCCTTTTTTCCTTGGTCTGCAGCATCCTCAAGTTCTGTAATGGGCGATCTAACACTGCATCACAGAACCATTCGGTGACACACTGACTGCTCCATTCTATCGCCGACTTGATTTTCTCCTTCAAGGCTTAGCACACTTGAACTTTAGGTGAGATCATAGACATTCGATGACTCGCCCAATGGGTTAGGCAATCACTAAGCCTTCTTTTCTTCGTCCTTTCAGCTACCTTGTTCCCTTTTGCTCATTAGTGTCCATGTTTTGTTCCTCGATCCAAATACCTGGAAATCAAGGATTTTACATCACTTATTGGCACAAAATAAACATTCGAGGACACTAAATCTATCCAATTAAAGCCCTAATTGAGTCCAAATGGTGGACTCATCAACCTTTCACCCCCAAACCGATGGGCAAGCGGAGCGTACTATCAAAACTTTGGAAGATATGTTAAGGGCTTGTGTGATTGATTTCAAGGGTAATTGGGATGACCATTTTCCGTTGAATTAGTTTGCTTACAACAATAACTATCACTAGAGTAGTGATATGGCTCCATTTGAGGCACTGCATGGTTGGAGGTGTAGATCTCATATAGGTTTGTTCGAGGTTAGTGAAGTTGCCTTAATAGGTCCCGAGTAGGTACATGAGGCTATTGAGAAAGTTTGACTTACAAGAGAAAGGTTAAAATAACTCAAAGTCGGCAAAACTCATATGCCGATGTGAGAAGAAGGGATCTTCAGTTTGATGGTCATGATTGAGTTTACATACAAATTTCAACCATGAAGTGTGTAATGAGGTTCGGTAAGAAAGGGAAGCTTAGTAACTGATAGATAGGCCCATATCAGATTTTGAGGCATGTTGTCAAGGTTGCTTATGAACTAGATTTTCCTAATGAGTTGACATCGGTGCACCCAATTTTCCATGTCTCTATGTTGAAGAAATGTGTTGGAGATCTAACATCTATAGTTCCCTTAGAAGGGTAGGGAGTTAAAGAGAATCTTACTTATGAGGAAGTTCCACTTGAGATTTTAGACCGGCAAGTCAAGAAGTTGAGAAATAAAGAAGTAGGTTTCATGAAAGTGTTGTGGAGAAATCAATTAGTTTAGGGTGCTACTTGGGAGGACGAGGCCTATATGATGTCCCGATATCCTCATATATTTCCTTCTACCCCTACTCTAGCTTGAGGTTATGAGTTTCTCATGGTTTGATCTTTTATTTGGAGTCACGTGCCTTATGTATTTCCATGATTTCTTTATATATGAATGTTCATTAAAAAGCTTAAGTTTTGAAAGAAAATGACTCATATGATTTATTTCCTCATGTTGTTGTGCAGTGAGTATGAGTTACCTATAGACTTAATGAGATGACTTGTTGAACATGCATTAACTATGCTATTGAGTATGAATTGCATAAAGGCTCCATGAGATTGTGTTGACATTGCTTTTAGCTTGGAAAAGATAGTTCCTCCTTGAACATGAGTAATTTTGAGGTTTCATGCATATTGGGTTGCTAGATGTAGTTCCTACTTCCTTATGATGCATTGAGTATGTTTAGCTTGGAGTTGATGTTTCCTTATTGATTTGTGCATTACATGCATGATGGGTTGTTAGACTTAGTTTCACCCCTTCTATGATGGTTTGATATCGTCCTAGCTTGGAATCGATAGTTCCTCATTGGTTATATGCATTTTGATGAAGTTTCATAGTAGGTTAGGTTGTTAGTTCCTCTCCTACTCTTTTAGAACCGGTTTGAATCTTATTCGAGGAGGAATGATCCTAAAGGGGAGATATTGTAACACCCCGCATCCAAAAAGCGGAAATGAAAGAATTTTTTGGAAGCTCCAGGTGCCATCCATGAAGGCCAACCACGGCCCGTGGATAGGCCACTAAATTTTTAGTTGTCCAGGCAGTAACCACAACTGGACCTATGGACGGTTGATGGGTCCACGATCCGTGGTCCATGAGCCGTAGCTTATCCACCAAATTTCATGTCCCTAACCACCATCGACGGTCGTGCAAGACGGTCTGTCCTCCTCACCACGGTCCGTCAGTTGGGTTTCGTGGGTCGCAGCTGACAGTTATTTTTCAATGGTTGTTGGGTTGCTTCCTAATTATTTAGTTCCTATACTATGTTGTTTTGTCTATGTTGAGGACCCCTATGTAAGTCTTTTCACCCCCAAATTTCCAAATAGAAATCATTCTTCCAAAATAAAAAAAGAAGAACTCTCAGATAATTCTCTCTCTAGAACTTGAAGAAAAAAAGAAGGATTCACCTAGGGTTTCATGCTAGAATTTGGATTCAAGGTATAATTGTTTTCATCCATCGAGTTCCCAAATTCCCCTATTTCAGAAGGTAGAATTCCCAATTGAGTTAGGGTTTTCGTCAATTGTCGTAAGTTCTTTTCATTATTGCTTTAAATGAATGAATTATGATCTTTTATGCATGAATTGATGAAATACAATGATTTTATGATGTTTTCCCCTATGAACCCATGTAATCCCCATGTTATCAAGTTATGAATGGTATGATGTGGGATTTTCATCTTAAAGGAAGAGTTTGATGAAATTCAACATGTATTGCTAGCTTTCCATGAATTTATGATGAAAACCATATCAAACACATGTTTTCTAAGCATTGATGGTTGAGAGTTGGTTTTGAACCTCAAGAGGTAAATTATGGACTCATGCATTTTCGTATAAAATCTATGCAAATGTTTTAAGGGTTCTTTGAGAGTAAAGTACAAATGATGATGATCATGATGTGTTATTGAAAGGATTTTCTCATGTACACATGAGAGCAAGATGTGAAAGGCTTTCTCATATAGAAAGGATCCTTAAGTTGAAAGGCTTTCTCACCTAATTACATCAAAGAATAAGAGCTATCCTAATGAACTTAGTTTGAATTGGTTGTCCAATGACACCTTTCCATGCATAATAAGAATAAGTAATAAAATACTATTCCATCGGATTTATGCTTAGCGTCGAGAGGATATTGACATTGAGATGGAAGCCCTCCCACTATTAGAGGTTGAGTTTCTAGAAGCACTCATGAGATGGAAGCTCTCCCGTCAGAAGTGGTCGGGTTTATAGTAGCAATCTCCTTATCCCTTAACTATGTGCCCCGATAGGGTTATTTGCTAGTGGATCAACTTAATATAGAAGTTTATGGTCCTTACCTTGGCAACTAGGACAACACTTTTCGGTGTGGGAGACACTGGGGGGTCATGTTATAGCTCACATGGTCTCTATGTCGGTTAAGGCTAATCCCCCACATTAATAATGAACTAAGGTTACTCAAGGAGCATCTCATATGTGTTCAAAGATTTTAAAGATGATGTTAGCTTGCATTTACCATGTTTTTATGAAGTATTTTTCTAACTCTCTTATGTCATGTTTTAGCCTGGTCAATTGCATGTCATGAAATGAAATGTCCCTTTTAGCATGATTTAAATGTTTTATGCATAGCTATAATACTTGGTACATTATTTTGTACTAACGCATACTCTTGCCTACATTTCCCCAAATGTATGGTTCGACAGTCAGAGTCATCAGTTTCGTGGCTAGGGGTCGACTTGAGATTTCATGAGCTTTGGTAAGTCCTCATGTTTAGAGGATGCAATTTTATTGTTTTCAGTTTCTTTCATGTATTTCTCTTTGACATGATGTATAGGCTAGGCCTAATTTCATTTTATTGCATTAGATGGCTATATTGAGAGAAATGTTTTAGACTTCCGCTTTTCTTTTATAAAAACTATTGTACTTTAACTATTTTTTTACTCTTATTGTTCTATTTATTATGTTGTGAGAGCTAGGTGGCTTGTATGGATTCCTTCGGGGTTCGATACACCATGTTACATCTAGGGGTACCCCTGGGTCGTGAAAAAAACTCACATTTACTAAACTTAGCACAGAGCTGTTGGTCCTTGAGAATTTGCAACACAATCCTCAATTGATCAATATGCTCATTCTCACTTCTCGAATAGGTCAATATATCATCATTGTAAACAATTACAAACATGTCAAGGTATTATCTAAACACCATATTCATCAATTCCATAAATTCCGCCGAAGCATTAGTCAAACCAATGACATCACCAAAAACTCATAATGACCATACCATGTTCTAAATGTCATTTTCTGAATATCATCATCTTTCACCCTCAATTGGTGATAACCCAACCTAAGGTCAATCTCAGAAATGTAACTCGCTCCTTGGAGTTGGTCAAATAAATCATCTATCCTTGGTAGAGGATACTTATTTTTAATGGTCACCTTATTTAATTGTCGGTAGTCAATACACATGAAGAGTGAACCGTCTTTCTTCCTAACAAACAAAGTTGGGGCACCCACAGAGAGATAGTTTGTCGGATGAAACCCTTATTATACAAATCTTTCAATTGTTCTTTTAATTCCTTGAGTTCTACCGGAGCCATTCTATAAGGAGGAATAAAAATAGGGTACATATATGGAAGAAGGTCAATACCAAAATCTATTTCCCTTTCAAGAGGAATATCAGGTAGATCATCTGGAAACACTTCCTAAAACTCATTAACAACGGGGAACAACTCAAGACTAGGGATTTCAGAATCCATATCGCTCACCTTAACTAGATGATAAAAGCAACCATTAGAAATCATCTTTAGCTATAAGACAAGAGATAAACCGACCTTTCAGTGTAGAATTCCCCACCTTCCACTCTAGGACAGTCTCATTCGGGAACTGAAGCTTGACTACACCAGTTCTACAATCAATAGAAGCATAACAAGAGTGCTGCCAATCCATGCCCAAAATAACATCAAAATCTAGCATATCAGGCTCTAGCAAGTCAACAAGAGTAACACTATGAGATAAGAAGATGGGACTCTTTCTATAAACCCTCTCAGTCAACACAGAATCACCAACAGGAGTAGAGATAAAAAAGGACCTAACAACACTTTAGGAAGCACATCAAATCTGATAGCCACATATAGCGTCACAAAAGACAAGGTAGCACCAGGATCGAGCAAAGCATAAACATCAAGTTCAAAGACTTTCACCATACCAGTAACCACATTGGGATAACCCTCTTGTTCACCACGAGTCTAAAGAGCATAGAAATTTTTTTGCTCAGGAGCATTAGAACGTGAATCACTTGGGCAGAATGAACGATAGGGTTGAGCTCTACGACAACTATCTCTATCATTCTTAGCAAATGAAGGACAATCTCTTATCTTGTGATCCATTATACCACAACCAAAACAAGCATTGGAACTCGCTAGACATTTACCTTCATGCCTTTTTTCACACTTGGCACAATTAGGCAAAGAAGGCCCATTACCACCTCCTTGAGGTTTACGGTTAGACACCCTTTCTTTGTTGGACCTAGGAGCATTAGAGAAACCTTGTAATGAAAACCATTTTCGATATCTAGGACGACCATGTCCATTGGACCTTTCATGAGAGAAATTAACGTCACCGATTCTAGACCTTTTAGCCTCACTAGACCTTTCCATTAGTTTCTCCTATTCAATCTGTTGGGCATGAACCATGAGACGAGAAATATCCATGTGATGGACAGGCATAGTCGTACAACACTATTTCACTACCAATTCGGACAAACCCAAAACGAACTGGCTCATCCTTGCCCTAGAGTCGGCAACTAAAGAAGGAACATATTTCAATAGTTGAGTAAACCACAAAGCATATTCTTTCACACTCATATTTCCTTATGTGAGATTGATAAACTCAAGCATTTTTGTGTCCCTCATCTCAAGAGGAAAGAACCTATCAAGAAAAACAGACTTAAACTTTTCCCATTTTAGGGGACCAACATCTACCGGTCATGCTTCTTTCCATTGGTTGAACCAAATTTGAGCCACACCTTTAAGACCTCATCAATGAACTTTTAAGGATCTTCCTCAACCTTAGAACCATGAAAATCCAGAGGATTCATCCTAGTGAAGTCCCTCACTCTAGAAGTCGTCGTACTCACATTTGGGCTTACGGGGTTCACAACTTCCCTATTGACTTGGGCCGCCACGGCTTTATAAAACACTTGATAAGTAGTCCTAAACTCCGCATTAGTCACTTGTTCGGGCAAAAAGGGTCAACCCGGGCTGGAGGAGCTTGAGGGGATCCTTGATCAATATTTTCTCCCTCGGTCCTTCTAGCAAAAGCCCTTCAAATAGTAATATATTGTAGTCTATCGGGTAAGGATTAGGAGTGAGACTTTATAGAGTTCAACTCTATCGCATGACTTAGAGTTAAGAAAGAAGTGAAGTTTCCTAAACATCTAGCAGCCTCTTATTCTTAAATGTGGCGCGGTTCACACTTATGAACAAGACTCTACTTGATGTGGTTTTGAGACATCCTAGAACTATTCTAAACTTTGTGCTCTGATTACCAAGTTTAACACAACCTAGGGGTACACCCTAGACGTAACATGGCATACAAGACCCCGAGAGGCCTCATATCAACCCTTTAGCTATCATACCATAAGATAATATAAATGAGCAGAAATTTAAAATATTTTCAATACAATCAAAGTCTTTATGAAATGAAGCAGAAGACTAATACACTTTGTCTCTAAAACATGAATATCTTGTGATAAAGCCCGTACAATAATGTTCAAAACTTAAAATGGAAAGAACATAAGAAAAGTAGTGGTCACATCCTAGATTGCTACAAGGACTCACCAATCTTCAACCTTGCCTCTACTATAGATCCTAGCCACAGAGATGAGAGTCAGAACCGCCGGAACCTACAGTTGGATAAGAAATGTAGGCAAGAGTATGCATTAGTACAAGAATGTACTAAATAAGATAGATTGGACAAACATCACATAAACATTAGAAGTAGGCAACATAAGTCATAAAAGCATAATCAATTCACATAATAGATCATTTCAACATAAAAAAAATACTTCTTAATGTAATCTCGAGTCATCCTTACTCATCATGGAAGGCAACTCAAGCACAATGCAATCTTATCACCTATCATAATATAGCTAGCTTATTTTTTATAGACATGGTGAATAGCCTCTAGCCTTACTATAAAGGAACATGGGTAGTTGCTCTAGTCCTTCTTAACATTTGGATCATGGGTATACACTGCTACTCCAACATCATATGACATGGGTATTCGCCCCTTGTTTTTCTATAAGGATCATAGGTACTCGCCTCATGTCCAATTCATGTCTTAAGACCGTGGGTAGTTGCCTCTTGTTCAACTTTGAGGAATAAGGGTAATCGCCTCTTATTCTATTCTAAGGGATATAGGTAATCGCCTCATATCCATCTCACTTAGAGGTCATGGGTATTCGCCTCTAGCCTCATCAATTTCTTAGTGTTTAGCTTAGATTCATTTTAGGTGAGTAATCCTTTCAACCTAGAATCATTCAATGTGATAAAGCCTTTCACATTAATGCATAAACTGTTCATGTGGGAACTATCCATTTCACAACAATTACATCAATTCATGACATAAGATTTACTCTCAAAGCACTACATCTAATAATCATAATACATGTTTCAGTCTCAAAGCAATTAATATCATAATCATCACATATGCTTCACTCTCAAAGAAATTCCAATAATATATCATCATCTATGCTTCAATCTCAAAGCACTTCTAAATATCTCATCAATCCTATAAGTTACATCTAAACCCACAAATTCTCCTTTCATGGCATCAAATTCAATCACATCAATTTCAACTTAGAAACATGGGTTAAGCATGGGTACATGTAAATTCATCCTACAAATATGTATTCCTATCAATTAATGCATAAAAAATCATAATCCACTCAATTGGATCAATATTCACAAAGACACACAACTTAGAAGAAAGCCCTAACTTAATTGGGGAATTTCTACTTTTCAATTGGGGAATCTTAGGGACTCCATTGAAGAAAGGATTCCATGGATGAAAAGCCATCATACCTTGTTAACAAAGCCCACAAATGCTTGAGGAATGGAGACTTGACCTTAATCCTAGCTTGAACTCTTTCTTCTTCTTCACGTTCTAGAAAGAGAAATATTTGAGAGGAAGACTTTAGGATTTCTCTTGGTTTTGGAGAATAATGACTTTAATGGGTGAGTTTTGGAGTTAAAATCCTTTATATAAGTGTCTTAGACATAGGTAAAACAACGTACTATCAATGTAAAATAATTAGGAAAAGATCCAACTACCCTTAAACATAACTGTGGGATCACCAACGATGCACCATGACTGATGGACCGTTAATTGACCGATGGTCCATCCAGTATCGCCATCGTTGGTAGTTAGAAACATGATTCTGGGGTCTTGGACCATGGTCCCTGGACCACGAAACGTGGTTTGACTGACGGTTACTTAGTCAGGTCATGGTTCCTGGCCTCTGGACAGCTTTTGGGTGACCACTCCACTTACCTACCTACAGTCCGTAGTCCAACCAGTCGGCCATGGTTATCCTCCGTGGGATGGTAACTGCAACTCATGTAAACTCCAATCTTGCCTTCTCTCGAATATGAGGTGTTACATTTTTTTAGTTTGTGATCAGGTTTTCCTCAGTGTGTCGCCTATAAGGGCGTGAGGTGATTTTTGAGATAAGGAAAGCTTACCAATAGGTATATTGGACTTTTTGAGATCCATTAGACATTTGGCAAGGTTTCTTACTATTTGGTTGTACATATATCCTTTTCAGCTATTTACCTAGTTTTCCATATTTCGATGTGGTGCTCGTACGTTCCGAATGAGTTTCATGTAAAGTTGGATGACCGTTTAGACTGTTGTGATGGAACTAGTTGTTATTTTAGCCATAGATATGGGGTGGATGCATTTGAGAGCCATTTATGTGGTCAATGTTTGTTGGAGGCGTCATATAGTTGAAGAGGATACATGGGAGATCGAGCAAGAAATGCAAGAGCAGTTTTCCAGCTTTTACGTTTACGGACAAAGGTCTTTTTAGTAGTGTATGTTGTAAAGACACTCCAAATCAATTCCATGTTTATTAATTCTCTTCATTATTTAGAGAATTCATATTGAGTCTCCAAGGCATATATGATTTGTTGGGACTGACATTTTGGTCGCCTCGTCGTTCGTGTAGGTTTATGTGAATTTCTATTTTTGGAGTTTTTGAACTTTGTATAGTAGTTTTAGATTTTAAAAAATGAGGAATATGTACTCAAAATTCAATTTTTAAAATCTAATTCGCTCCAGAAGGTCATTTAAACTAGTGTCATGGTCAACACGGCTCCCGACCATTCCAGAGCTAATGGAATTGTCATAATTTTATTCTGAGGAGAACTTCTTGAATTTTTTAATCTAAATTAACCATTTAAGTTTGAAAAGCTCCAATACACAAGAATTCACATAAAAACCAAATGAACCACTAGGTGACTGAATGGACACTCATAGGAAGTAATAAATATCTTTGGATCGGTATTGAAATGCTCTCAATGACAACTAATAGTCATAAATGCGGAAATAACTTGGAGGGTTATTACCATATCCACTACTAAAAGGGACTTTTATCCACGAAATTAAAGGTCAAGAAGTACCTGAGGCTCAAATACACCTGTAAACTACGCTCGCATTTCATGCTCATTCTCCGAGGAAGCTTCCTTATCAACTGAACTATGCCTCAAATGGACCACCTCCACAAGAATGAATCCCGAATGCAACCGCCTCACATCTCTTCGTTGAATAGAAAATGGCTTCTTGATAGAGGTCAAACAGTCATCCAACTCTAACACATCATACCCGAGCACATGAGACGTATCAGGAACATATCGGTTCAATATCGAAACATGGAAAATGGGCTAATTAGATGAAAATACTAGAGGTAGAGCAAACTTATAAGGAACTTTACCAACAATCTCAAGGATCTTAAAAGGGCCAATTTATATTGGGCTTCGAAAATCTCATCACGCCCTTTTTGGGTGACATGCGGAGGAAAGTCTGATCACCTACCAAAAACCTTAAAGGCTAAAACATATAATTAGCTTAAAAGTGGTGTATACTTTATCTTTGGTGTACTTATACGCCTAAACAAATTTATCCCATCTATTTAGCTAAGTTCAAGAGCTAACTTAGTAGTTTAAAATGCATTTTAGAGTCAATTGATTGTGTTTCCGCTAACTAATATGATTAGGTGTTTTAGGGGGGAGAGCAAGAAAAAGTAATTAAAGACTGGAAAATGTACTGAGCTAGAAGCTGGAATGTGGAAAACAAAATGCACAAATCAATAGAGTGTGTGATACCTGCGCGTCACGGAGGAGGAATGAAGTTGTCAAAATGTTAATCGCGAGAACAAGTTTGCATCGTGAAACTGAACTTTAAGATTTGTTTGTGTGGTTTATTTCACCCTATAAATAGTCCTGTTGTATTATTTTATTATTCATTAAGTTTAAAATCAATGAGAATACGGCTTGGGTTATTCTTGTGATGAACTATAGGGTTTTTCTTCTACGCTTTCATTTTGGTAAACGCTTGAATGACATTCAAACATTATTGTATGATTATTCACACTATGAGTAGCTAATTTCCCTTACTCTAGGGTTGTGGCTACGATTGATGGTATAATATTGACTATCTTTAGCATAAGACGGGTTATCTTATGAGTTATTGTTGCATTCTAGTTTTTACTATTTTGATGCCTAATCAACATTTAAGATAAATTAATTTTCCACTCTTGAACTCGGAAGACGAAAGGAGGGATAGAATAAGGAATGTGAGGAATGTGTTCATTCTAGGGTAAAAACTTAGGATGTTTCGTTAATAGACAAGACGATAACTTAATACTCAATGGTTGGTTCATGTCTATCCTCACTCAATGATGTAGTTAGGCTATGAATGGTGGTAGGCAATTAGAGATCGGAAGACCATGATCGTTAATTCAACCTTGTGAACCAGTAATGGGATAACTTGTCGAATGCTGGAATAAGATTTATTATGCTTGAAATTGGCTTATGTTACAACCCTGGAATATCTCTCAAATTGTGAAATCCTGGTTTGCAACTAAATCATTTGTTAATTAATTAAGAATTGTAATTGTCCTAATATTTGAAGTTTAAATAAACTCTTACAATTCTCTGTCACACAAGTGAATTTATTTTAGTTAAAACAAAGTTATTATTTGTCAATTTAAAATCCTTTGGGTTTGATAAATCTAGCTCAAAAGAATCATTGTATTACTTGCACGACCACGTACACTTGCGTGTGCATTGGAATGCAACAAGTTTTTGGCGCAGCTTCCAGGGTCATTAAAATCTGCAAATATTTAATTTTCAAGTTTTTAAATTATTTGTGCAAGTGTTGACAACTTGATCTTAGAGTTCGTTTCTTGCAGGTAACTTTTATCATTACGTTGGAAGGAGACGGGGAAGTTGTAGAGCCGTTGGCTGAACCAGAAAGATTCTTGCATCAACAAAGAAAACATGTTGCTCTGCAATATCCTATGTCTCAGATTGAGCGTGAACAAAAGGCACTAGTGGAAATGGAACCTATGACAATGTGTGATGTGGAAATCCCAATCATAACTACCGTTACCTCTAGTATCAGGAAACCAACACCTGGAGGTAGATTCGAGCTAATGTAGAATATGGTGCAACTTCTGCACACTAAGAGGTAGTTCACTGGTTTACCTCACGAGGATCCTCAAGTGCATATCCAGCATTTTCTGGAGATTTGTGATACCTACAGGCCTACTGGGATATTGTCAGATTATGTGAGGCTCAGTTTGTTTCCTTTTTCTCTTTTGGGGGATGCAAAGAGGTGGTTGAAGTCTGAGCGAGCAAATTCCATCACTAAATGGGATGATCTAGCGAAGAAGTTCTTATTTAGGTTTTTACCTTCGGGAAAGAAAGTGAAGCTAAGGAGCGAGATATTAAGCTTCAAAAAGAAAGGAGGAGAAAATTTGTACTAAGCTTGGGATAGATTTAAGACCTTGCTAATCAGATGTTATCATTACCACTATACTAACAAAGTATTGGTCCATACTATGATCGAAGGATTGTAACCCATACAAAAATTTTACTTGATTATGTTGTAGGTGGACAGGCATTTGAGAATACATATGTTGAACTATATGCCTTTTTGAATCACATCTTACAAGGAAATCCTGAGTGGAACGGAGGTGGTAGCAGACCTACGGGGAAGAAAATAGCTGGGGTGCTTGAGGTGGACGCACGGACAGCTTTAACTGCGCATATTGCATCTATGCAAAATATAATGAACATACACTTCACTAATTTGTCATTGGGGGTAGCAATACGCTCCAATGAATGTAATACAACAAAAACCAAAGTGGTGTGAGGTGTGTGGCAGTTGGGAGAATTCAATGGAATATTGTGGAGCTAATCTGGAGTTTATAAACTTTTTTGGGAATGATCAAAGAGATAGAATGCACCAAAATTATGCTAACACTTACAATCCGAGTCTGAGGAACCTTCCAATTTTTTCATGGAGTGGTTATTAGAGTTAAAACCAAGGACAAAACTATTACAGGCCACAGGTGGTGGAAAGCAATACAATCAGCGCGGCTAGGGAAGTCAGTAGGCTGTTTAGCATGGTGATATGAGTGTAGAAGACATTTTCAAGCAGATTATGGCTGACCAAGCTAAGTTGGTAGAAGGATGTCCAAAATAACCAACTAGCTACACAAAATTTTGAGAAGCAGTTAGGGCAGTTTGCTAGTGCCCAGAACTCTCGCCTACAAGGGGGTTTCCGGACAACACTTACCTAAACCCAAAGTAGGTGAATGCAGTGAGTGCCCTAGTTGTCGTCAACTAGAGGATTTGGAACCTAAAACAAAAATTGCTGAAGAAAAATGGTGGATGATAGATGAATCTGGACCGAGTGAGCCAAGGATCTATGATGAACGAAGAGAAAGACTACCTCATCCATTCCCAAAAAAATTGAAAAAGCACAAGAATGATGAATGTTTTGGTAAGTTTATCGAACTCATTAAACCCGTACTTGTTAACTTGACTATGTTTTACAGGGCGTTCATAAGTATGTCAAATATGTGAAAGAT
This sequence comes from Solanum acaule, assembly GCA_036250505.1. NCBI lineage: Eukaryota > Viridiplantae > Streptophyta > Magnoliopsida > Solanales > Solanaceae > Solanum > Solanum acaule. The sequence continues at coordinate 22,644 of JAJOOR010021140.1, read as the reverse complement.
ATTGTGACTAACAAGATTAGGTTTGCGGAGTATGAAACGGTGGCACTCACTGAGGAGTGCAGTTCTAGAATTCAAAACAAGCTGCCTACTAAGTTGAAAGATCCAAGAAGCTTCACTGTGCAAATCACAATTGGTAAGTGCATAATTTTAAGAAGGTTGTGTGATTTGGCCGCAAGTATCAACTTGATACCCACCTCCATGTTTCTTAAATTGGGATTAGGAAAGCCAAAGCCTACTTCAATAATGTGTACATGTAACAATGGGATTAGGAACTCTCATTTTCCCTGTGGACTTTTTCATCCTAGATTTTGAGCCCAACCTAGAGGTCCCATTCATTTTGCGACTCTCTTTCTTAGCTACTATAGGTGCATTGATTGATGTGGCGGCTGGTATATTGACAATGAGGGCTCATGACAAAGTACATGTCTTTGATGTGTACAAGGCAATGAAGTTGCCTGCGATCTATGGGGAGCTGTCAGCAATAACAATCATTAATGAAGAAAAGGCAGCCAAGTATGTTGAAGCACGAGACCCTTTGGAGAAAGAAGTGATTGGGCAAGATATAGATGGGGATGTTGAAGCCCAGGAGTTGACTGGTATTCTAGATGTTCCAAATGTGAGTATGAAGCGAAAGCATGTAGAACCATTAAATAGAGTCTTGGGACCGCTGCTAAACCGTCAATTGAGGAAGCTCTGAAGTTGGAGTTAAAATCTCTTCCCTTTCATCGCATGTATGTTTTCTTAGGTGCTAATGAAACTTTACCCGTAATCTTTCCTGCAACTTTGTCTGAAGTGCAGGTTGAAGCATCTTTGGAGGTACTGAATAGGAGAAAAAAGGTGATAGGTTGGCAGATGTCTGACATACATGGCATCAGCCCACCCTTATGCATGCATAAGATATTCATGGAGGAGAGCCACAGGCCGAGTGCACAACCTCAACAGAGATTGAATCCAGTTATGAAAGATGTGGTGCACAGAGAGGTTATCAAGTGGTCGGATGCAGGAATTGTGTACCCCATTTAGGATAGCAAGTGGATCAGCCCAGTTCACTGTGTGACGAAAAAGGGAGGCATGACAGTTATTACTAATGAAAAGAAGGAGTTGATTTCAACTAGGACGGCGATAGAGTGGCGCATATACATGGACTACAGGAGACTAAATGAGGGCACTAGAAAAGACCACTACCAAGTTCCTTTCATTGATCAAATGTTGGACAGGTTTATTGGCCAAGAGTATTATTGTTTCCTAGATTACTATTCAGGATATAATCAAATTGTGATTGCACTATAAGATCAAGAGAAAACTACATTCACTTCTTTGTATGGGACATATGCCTTCAAGAGAATGTCGTTTGGGTTGTGCAATGCTCCAACCACATTCCAAAGATGCATGACAGCCATTTTTCATGATATGGTCAAATATTTTGTGGAGATGTTCATGGATGACTTCTTAGTCTTTGGGGAGTCTTTTCACACGTGTCTAGAATATTTGGACAATGTGCTTGCCAGATGTGAGGAAACTAATCTCGTCCTCAACTGGGAAAAATGTCATTTTCTAGTGAAAAGGGGATTGTACTAGGCATAAGGTTTCAGAGCAAGGACTGGAAGTTGATCGTGGAAAAGTAGAGGTAATTGAAAAGCTACCCCCTCAAGTCTTCGTTAAATGGGTAAGAAGCTTTCTTGGTCATTCTAAGTTCAGAACGAGATTCATTAAGGATTTCACTAAGACTGTAAGACCTATATGCAGTCTACTAGAGAATGGGGTGAAATTTGTCTTTAATGAGCATTACATCCAAGCGTTGAGACTTTGGAAAAGAACCTGATAGAAGCTCCAATCTTGACGTCTCCAAACTGGGAGCTTTCTTTCGAGCTAATGTGTGATGCAAGTGATATGGTTGTAGGTGCGATCTTGGGTTAAAGTAAGGAGAAACTATTTCACTATATCTACTATGCGAGCAAAATGATCAAGCCAACTACACAGTGACCGATTGGTCTATGCCTTCGACATGTACAGATCTTACTTGGTAGGCACTAAAGTTGTCGTTTATACTGACCATGCAGCTATCAGGTACCTCTTCAATAAAAAGTATGCAATGTCGTGGCTGATTAGATGGATTTTGTTGCTTCAAGAGTTTGATATACATATCAAATATTGAAAGGGCTTTGAAAATTAGATTCCAAATCACTTGTCCAGGTTGGAGAGTTTGTCGCATGTTGATGAGCGAAGGAAGATTCGGGAGGAGTTCCCTGATGAAAAGTTATTAGCTTTAGAGGTAGCAGAATAACCTTTGTATGCGGACATTTTCAACTACTTGGTATGCAGACATTTTCAACTACTTGGTAAACAGAGTGTTTCAACCGGACGCAACTACCCAACAAAAGAATAGGCCAAATTATGATGCCCGTTTCTACATATGGGATGAACCTTATTTTTCAAGCAGGAACCTGACAAAATAATGAGAAGGTGTGTACTTCAGTCTTAGATGAGACAAATGTTGGATAGTTGCCACTCGTCTTCTTATGGTGGTCATTATGGAGGTGAGCGTACTGCTCATAAAGTACTCCAATCAGGTTTTTTCTGGTGTAATTTGTTCAAACATGTTGCAGGTTATGTGAAGAGTTGTCATCAATGCCAAAGGATGGAAACTATTTCCAGATGACATAAGAGGCCATTGCACAACATCTTAGAGGTAGAAATATTTTATTTCTGGAGGATTGATTTTAAGAGACCCTTCCCACCATCCAATAGTAATCAGTATATCCGTGTGGCTGTAGATTACGTGTCCAAGTGGGTGGAGGTAGTGTCTCTACCCACAAATGATGCCAAAGTTCTGCTTAAGTTCTTGAAGAAACACATCTTCATGCGGTTTGGGACTCCAAGAGCAATAATCATTGATTGAGGGAAGCATTTCATCAATCAGTTGGTGAAGAATATCTTGGCTAAGTATGGGGTCTGTCACATGGTGGCTACACCTTACCACCAACAAACCAGTGGACATGTGAAAGTGCCCAATCGTGAGGTAAAGCCAATTCTACAAAAAACAGTGAATGCTCAAAGAAAGGATTAGGTGATGAAACTAGATAATGCATTATGGGCATACAGGACATCGTATAGGACGACAATAAGGACTTCTCCCTATCACTTGGTGTGTGGTAAAGCATGCCATCTTCTAGCTGAGTTAGAACATCACCCTTATTGGGCAATAAAAAGTTGAATCTGGATCCGGAGTTAGCTAGGAGGAAATGTATCTTCCAGCTACATGAATTGGAGGAGTTTAGACTTTATGCTTGTGAGAATGTGAAGCTTTATAAGGAGACGACAAAGCGTTGGCATGGTAAGGATATCATATCACGAGTCTTTGAGCATGGTCAAAAGGTATTGTTGCTCAATTCTAGATTGAGGTTGTTTCCATTTAAGTTGAGGTCAAATTGGAGTGGACCGTTTGAGGTGGTGAACATGACCACATTTGGAACTGTAGAATTATGGAACGCCGGTAAACAGTCCACGTTTCTAGTGAATGGATGAAGGCTAAAGCACTACTTCATACATGAGGTAGATCATGAGGAAGATGTGCTTGAGCTGAGCAATGAATGATCGGGAAGCTGAGTGGTGACGTGACGTTAAATCAGGTGCTACACGGGAGGCAGCCCATGAGTTTGTACACTAGCTGAAATTTTGAATTTTGTTGCTTTTAAAGTTTAATTCATTTTTGTAGTTTTAGGTTGTAATTTATATTTTGGCTAAGTGTAACACCCAAAAAAACAAACAATTTTTTTTTTGGATGAAACAGTGGAGTTAGTGACATCTCCGCGTTGTGAACTTGGTTCGGGGAATGACGTTTCAACGATGATGTGAGAAACAGTGGAGTCTGCAACATGTCTACGTCACGAACTTGGTTCTTGGAATTATTTTTCGACGATGATGTGAGAAACAATGGAATATGCGACATTAGCGCAACGTGAACTTGGTTCTGGAAAGTAGAGCTCGTCCAAGGAGAAGAAATTAACAAAAAAAAAATACAACTATTATCCGCGACAACTCCTCGTTGCGGACCTGGTAAGTTTTTTTTTTAATTTCACAATAAAAAGTCAGGTTGTACCCGATTTTCTCATAAATACCCGACCCCATCCCCTTTGAACACCTAAAAACGCCCCCAAACCCTCATTCCTTCAAGAATCTAAAATAATTCCTTCTCTATCTAACCCTAACACTCTCTTCCAAATAAAATCCGTGTCGCAGAGTTGGATTTCTTGCTCAAGTTCTTTAATTTTCTTTGTTCTAAGCATTCAAGGTATGATTCTCACTTCTTTCATTCTCTCTTTGGGGTGAATTATTGAAGAAGGTTCATGTATGAGATGCTTTTAATTGGTTAAATTCTTGAAATTGATTAAACCTTGTGAAAATATGCTCATGGGGGAAAAATTCAGTTCTTCAACCTATTATATGGTACCCTTGACCCTAAGCTTTGTTTGAATTGATTTGGCTGAACTTGAAAGTGGGCTGAATTCAGTGATTGGATGAGGGAAAAAATAGGGGTTGTGTGAAGTCTTGAGTAACATACATTTTTTTAGGAGAAATATTGAACAAGTGTGCATATATTGTTTCAAATTCTTGAGTAGAATCAAGTTAACAATGGGGATTGTCTGCTCAAAGTGTTATGGGCTTGCAAATAAATTTCTTATAATGACAAAGGGAAGTCTGAGTACCTTGTTATTTGTGAGTTATGTGCTTAAAATGAGTATGGGGTGAGTCTTGTTGATTGTTTCTTAGTGACTGAAATTATCGATGTCTTGATTGCAGGATAATATGTCTAGAACTCATAAAGCGGGCAAAGAGGTTGCGTCTAGAAGTTGTAAGAGGGTAAGGACTGGGACCACCATCCCTCAGGCACATGCAGTCCTAGGAGGTCACACCCGCTACTACGGTAGCAAGGCAATTACCCCTGAGGGCAAAAGGTTGTACAAAACACACATCGAAGCCAAATATTTTTCGGATGTGGAGATTGAAAATATGCACCTGGAGAGGGATTTCCCTCAAATCATACGTCACCTGCAAGAGTTGAATTTGGGATTCATCTTCCAAGATCCTATGGAGTTCAATGTGAGTGTGGTTCGGGAATTCTACCCAAATAGAGCCCTCGATGCTCAGTCTCATTTTGTGATAGTGTGTGACGTGGAGGTTCCCGTCACACCCTTGGCCATAAATAAATTATTCGGTATTACGGAGGATCCTTCGGCCGTTCTAACTTGGTTAAACATCAGCCTTCCCTATCAACAGATTTGCCATACCTTGTGTGGAGTACAGACCACCGCTAAGTGGATTAGGCATGGGCACTACAGATACCAACAAACATACCCATATTCCCATATGAATCTAGAAGGCAGGGTGTGGCTTAAAATTATCATGAACTGTCTGATCCAAGATTGCATTTCTCTTAAGTGACGTGAGACCGAGTACGCTTGGTCTATACTGTGATGAAGGATATGCCTATCAATGTGGGAGTGGTGTTGATGTATTCCATGTAGAAGGCTAGAGTGCATATAGGTAAACAGTCTGAGATTGGGGACTTGACCACAAGCTTTTACGGAAAAGAAGGGGTTCCCGAGGAGAGTGTAGATTACGTAGAACCCCTGTTCACCACACCGCTAGATGTCACGAAAATGAAGGGGCTTAAAAATGCTCATAGACCCACCCTCACAACAACAGAGCACAACAAGAAAGATGATTTGAATATGACCCACATGTATAGGCTTGAAATGTTTTGCCACAAAAATGGGTGCCAGGCTTCCACTCTGGAGCAGCTGAGTGACAACAACAAAAGGTACCCTCTCAACTAGCACGCAAAAGCCATTCTCATACTGGGTCTTGAGTTTATGGAGACCATATGGGATGATGTCCCCACTGATGAGGACAGGAGGTGAACAATGTCGGATAGTGAATCCGATTCTGAAGAGAAGGATGTTGAACCTTTGGCTCTTGAAGGGACCACAGGTGATGATGGTATGGATGAGTAATTAAGGAAGTACCCTGTGCTACTTTGTATTCATTTTGATATATGTGGTGCACTATGACAGTGCGATATCTTTAAGTGTGGGGTGGGGTGACATATCTGTGTAAATACAATGTTTTTTTATTTTGGGTTCCTTGGAAGTTGTTTTCGGTTCTTTGGCCAAGTATAGTCCCATTGAAATGTACAAAAAAAAACTAAAAAAAGTAGTGTCAATTAGGTGTAGGTGTAGGTGTAGTCATAGTCGAGTGATGTTGCCCTATGATGGATGTATGACAATTTTCCTAATGGTATTCACTCGTCATTTTGTCTGTAGGGATGGTATCTTAGTGAGGCTACACAATTACATAGAGGCTGGATTGAAATATGAAAATATCATGATGTAAAAAGAAAAAAAGGAATGATTGTGTGTTGAGATATCTAGGCACTTTTATGTGACTCAAAATGACATATGCTTAAATTCTGAATTCATGCTATTGATTGGGCAAGAATCCAAAGTAATCAGTCTTGATTTGAATATGTTCCATGTGTAAGGTTGTTGCATTCCATGGTAGTTATTGATTTCTAGAACTTGCATGGTATGTCTGTAAAACGAAATAAAGGGTGTGGAGTTGATGAAGTGATATAGGCATTTTTTTGATAGCCTTGTTCTGTATTCCTCTTGTACCCACCATGATGTATATCCCTAGTTAACCCATTTGAGCCTTTGACTTGTTCCTTGGCAGCCTAATATGAAGCTTATTCTCGTTTCTTCTATGGCCATTAAAGTTGATCCAAAAGCTCTAAGCGCTTTAGGCGGAAACTAGTGAAGGAAAAGAAAGAATGAGTGGGAAGCCCCACAACATGATTCATTGGTGCTTCAGAAGTTTATGGTTCATTGTTAGGGAGTAGGAACACAAAAGTATTAAAAAAAATGAATAAATTGGGAATTCCCTGCAACAAAATGTTGAGTAGCTTAAAGGAGAGGGGTAAATAAAGGAAAGAAAAAAATAAAAAAAATGAGGTTGTTAAAAGAAGGTTAAAAAATGAGAAATGTCATGTATTAAAGCGCTTGGGAATGTAGTCACTATTCATAGCCAAAAATAGAACCTACATATCCCCTAGACTACATTAAGGGAGCAATACACTAAGGGTGAGATTATGGTTCATTGTTGGTAGCATGTGAATTCTTTTGGCAGATTGAGCGGATTTGATTCTTACACCCATTGTTTTCTGAATGTCTATACGTGTGAGTGACTATGGTTGTTCTCTTGTGGTGAGGGCAAATGTTCACTAAGGGACTGGTAACTTATGTGGCTGTGTGATCTAATATGCATGAGTTTGCTGCATTGTAGAGTCAATTCTTGAGGCTAGAAGGTTTTGAACGAGTCATACTTGTGATTGCATTGTAGTACAATGCATGTTGTGAAGTTCATGAAAATGTGGATTTGTTCGAGGACGAACAATGCTTTAAGTGTGGGGTAGTGATCTTAGGCGTACTTATACACCTAAAAACCAATTTATCCCATATATTAAGCTAAGTTCGTCAACTAATTCCGTAGTTTTAATTGCATTTTAGAGTCATTTTTATTGTGTTTCCACTAACCAATATGATTAGGTGTGTGTAGGGGGGAAGCAAGAAAAAGGAGCTAAATACTGGAAAAAGTAATGAGGAGGAGCGTCTCCGCGTCGAGGAGCTGGCCACTGGAAAGCGGAAAACAAAATGCACAAAGAAGTGGAGTGTGCGATACCTACGCGTCGTGGAGAAGGAATGAAGTTGTCAAAATGTGAAGCGAGAGAACAGGTCTGCATTGTGAACCTAAACTTTAGGATTTGTACACGTGTTTCATTTCACCCTGTAAATAGTCCAGTTGTATTATTTTATTATTCATTCAATTTTTAAAAAAAAAGGAGAACACGACTTGGCAATTCTTGTGACGAACATTAGTGTATGATGATTCGGACTATAAGTAGCTAATTTCCCTTATTCTTGGGTTGTGGGTACGATTGATGGTATAATATTGATTAGCTTTAGCATAAGATGAGTTATCTTACAAGTTATTCTTGCATTCTAATTTTTACTATTTTGATGCCTGGTCAACATTAAGTTAAATTCGTTGTTCACTCTTGATCTGGGAAGACGAATGGAGGGATAGACTAAGGAATGTGAGGAACCTGTTCATTCTAGGGTAAAAACTTAGGATGTTTCGCATATAGGATAGAAATATACCTATATGCCTCGTTTGGTTAATAGACAATATGATAGCTTAATGCTTTACAGTTGGTTCATATCTAACCCTGCTCAACGATGTAGTTAGGCTGTCAATGGTGGTAGGCGATTAGAGGTCGGGAGACCATGATCGTAAATTCAACCTTGTGAATTTGTAATGGAATAACTTGTCTAATGCTGGAATAATATTTATTATGCTTTGAATCGGATTATGCTGCAACCCTTGCACTTCTCCCAAATTGTGAAATCCTTGTTTTCAACTGAATCATTTGTCAAGCAATTAAAAATTGTAATTGTCTTAATATCAGTAGTTTAGACAAACTGTTACAACTCTATGTCACACTAGTGAATTTATTTTAGTTACAACAAAGTTATTATTTGTCAATTTAAAGTCCTTTGGGTAAAATAATTCAGCTCGAAAGAGTCACTGTATTACTTTCGCCACCACGTACACTTGTATGAGAATTTGGGCACAACAATACTTCACATTTTCCTTAACCTATCTTAAGTCAGCTACATGTTACCCAAGATCTCCTGAGTCAATTTAGTACTACGCGGCCTCAACTTTGTAGACTCAAGCCAGCCAACGAGAGAGCGGCAATGCCTTCCATATAAAGCCTCAAATGGAGCCATGTAAATACTAGAGTGGTAGTCGTTGTTTTATACGAACACTGCAAAAGGTAAGAACTGGTCCCAATGACATACAAACTACAAAACACATGCCCAAAAAATATCCCTTGAACCTGAATAGTACACTCCAACTACATGTTGGCCTGTGAATGGAAAGTTATGTTAAGGTCAAAATGTATGTCGAACTCCTCTCTAGAATCTAGAAGTGAACTTAGAACTCTAATATGAGATAATAGAGACAGGCACACCATAAGGTCGGATCACATCCCAAAGATAGATACAACCCAAGATCTCGGCGTTGAATGAAGACCGAATAGGGAGGAAGTGTGTTGACTTGATCAATCAATCAACAATGACCCAAATGGTGTCAATACCTCTACATGTCTGTGGCAAACATATAACAAAGTCCATAGTTATGCTATCCCACTTCCACTCTAGAATAGGAAATCTATGAAACTCACTACCATGCCACAAATGCTCGGCCTTCATCTACATGCAAGTTAGGAAACAGGACACATAATATGCAATATTGATCATCATGCCGCTCTATTATTAATTCTTCCTCAAATCATGTTACATCTTTGCGGCATCCAAATAGATAGAATATCTAGAACCATGGGCCTTATAAAGTATCAGCCGAATCAAGTCCTCAAATCTTACAACATAAATACGGGCAGAAAATCTCAAAACGCCATTTGAGTCTAAGATAGGATAACTGCCATCACTGATAATGATCAAATGTCATGTTTAAAACAAATTAAAAGGGGCAACGGTCATAGTCAATAAAAATATCCAACTAAGAGTCGAGGTAAAATCCCAATGTGAATCATATATCATAGAAAATTCTGTCAACAAATTTGGATTGTGAACTTATTCTGTTGTAATAGTATCAGCCGAATCAAGTCCTCAAATCTTACAACATAAATACAGGCTGAAAATCTCAAAACGCCATTTGAGTCTAAGATAGGCTAACCGCCATCACTGATAATGATCAAATGTCATGTTTAAAACAAATTAAAAGGGTCAATGATCATAGTCAATAAAAATATCCAACTAAGACTCGAGGTAAAATCCCAATGTGAATCATTTATCATAGAAAATTATGTCAACAAATTTGGATTGTGAACTTATTCTATTGTAATAGTAAAGCAGTTTGGTGGATGATTCCAGCAATTTAATAAAAAAAAAATTGATTATCAATAATATATATGATTATCAATTGTCACAATTAAACTGCATATTTTTAGAATTCAAGAGTTAACAAGCAATCTGAGCGTGCAGGGATTGGAAATCAATGTCACATAGGGGTAACTGTGTTGTTCTCTCGTGATGACCATTCATGAATAGGCTAGGTAATCTTCAATGATTATAATCTTATTTCGATCTCAAAGAATCTTTTCATAGAATCTACTTTCAGTCTCATCTATATTTACTATACCAAACAACCAAATACCTTACTTTACTCTCTATTTCGATGTAGAAGTAGGACAACTAGATCCAACTTATAACCTCTTTTTTCAATGAAGTTACTCATGTCAAACCTAAATTGCTAGTATCGGATTAGTACCCACTCTAATCTATCTCTTTCGAGCATCGACCGAACATCGGAAGTAGGAATTATGTTTTCAACCTTAACCCATAATTTAACCCCATGCTAATTAGCCTAAATGCATGTATGGAAAGCACAAAAACACGGCATAACACAATAGCCACTACATTAAATCAACACCCAACCCCATAAATGCACCCCTATATCTTGTGGTTTTAGTCCCCTTTCACAAAAACTAAGAAATTATACCTTTCATGAAAGCAGCCATGGGCAGCATGAAATTAAGTGATTTTAAGAAAACCCAATTTACATTCAACTTCAATTTCTCAAACTCAAGAACAATGTTGAAAACCCCCAAAAACATCTAAAAACACTCGCTCTCAAAATAATAAATCGAACTCTCTATTTCTCTCACCTTTGGTTATTTATACTTTCACAAAATTTGACCAAAAACTTAACATGCTACTATTTGCACATCCTTAGTCATGCTCACTGAGATCACTCATTGGATAACTGATCATTCTTCACCTTGCTCTAGGCTTCAGGTGTTTGAACCTCAATCCGTTGGCTCGTTCAAGTCTCTCTTTCACGTTTGGAATATCACTTAATACCAACTTAGGTCACCTTTCGAGCCTTTAATTTTGTGTCCTTGCACTGTCGCTTTGGGCGATGGTAAAAAAGGCTTCCTTTCTCATTGGGTGAGTCACACTTTTCTTTAGACTTCACCGACATATTTTGATAAAATTAATGTTTTGTACTGTCACTTTGGGTGAGGTCATCCTCAAAAAACAATCCGCCTTTCTTACTTAGGGATCATCAATGTTTTTTTTTTTTGGAATTCTTTTTAACATTTTTTGCCATTCTTAATGTAATACCTCAAAATCTAGTAGGTTAAGCGAGGGACCAAGTGAGAGGTCACAATTTAAAGACTAAGCCTGACACCTTTCACGAAATCCCAAATGAGTCGTGAAGGGTATTATGAGGTGTGGTGTAGCCCATGATGGCTCACAGAGTTGAGACAAAGAGGTATCCCATCCCACACGCACCTAGATGGCTCGTGGTGAGCACCACAATTTGTAGTGATGCCCGTGAAGGGGAAGTCAGTAGCCACCCTAAGGCTGACCCTCCACACGATCCACTTGACGGCTCTTGGAGTGGGTTGTAAGGGAGGGGGATTTGGGGTATGTTTTCCTGGACACTAGTCAAGGACCATGGCTGCAACCACAGCCCATGTGATCCTTGATGTCTCATGAAGGGCGCTATGTGGGGGGTTCGTCACGTGTAATTTCAGGGGCTTTTGGGTCTTTTCCAAATTTCTTTAAAAAAATACTATATCGTTTTGCCTATGCCTAAGACCCCTATATAAGTTATTTTTACCCCAAATTAATTCATTCACTTTATTCTCTCCAAATTCACCAAAAGAAGTTGAGTCTTTCTATCCTAAGAATATTTATCTCTCTAGAAGTTTGTAAAAGAAGAACAAAGGTAGGGCTCAAGGTCAAGCCTCCATTCCTCAAATTGCTTTTGGGCTTTCATAGCAAGGTATGATAGTTTTCATCCATTGATTCTTTCCATTCACAGAGTTCCTAAATTCTCCTATTTTCAAAGTTAGAAATCCCAATTGAGTTAGGGTTTCCTTCAATTACCACGAGTACTACTGATTATTGATTTAAATGATTGAATTATGATCTCTTATGCATGAATAGCTGAAATACTATGATTTTAAGATGATTGCCCCATGAACCCATCTAAATCCCATGTTTTCCAATTTTGATAATGTGATGTGGGTTTTGAATTTTGAAAGAAGATATTATGAATTAAGCATGCTTTTATGAGATTTATGTAAATGTTTTAAGGATGCTTTAAGAGTGATGTATCAATGACGATGATTTAATGTTTGTTGTGGAAAAGATTTCTCATAAACACATTTAACCATGATTTGTGAAAGGATATTCTCACATAACGGATTCTTAGGGTTAAAGGGTTTTCTCAACTAAACTATGAATAAAAAAACTTAGGAGTTATTTTAATGATACCTAGCTTGGATTGGTTATTGAATGATACCTTTCCATTGATAACATAAGACTTAGCTTGGATTGGCAAGATGACGTGCCCTTCCATGGATAAAAATAACATTTTACGAGAATGACTACTCCATTGGAATTATGCTTAGCACCGAGAGGATGTTGAGATGGAGGCTCTCCCAATAGTAGAAGTCGGGTTTCTAGTAGGAATCTCCTTATCCCTTACCTATGTTCCCCGATAGGATTATTGTGTAGATACACATTAGCTAGTGGATCCAGAATATCTAGAAGTTCAAGGTCCTTCCTTGGCAAGTAGGACACCCCTTTTCGGTGTGGTCTAGACACCGGATTTGATGTTGATAGCTCACATAGACTTATATGTCGGTTAAGGCTAGTTCTCACAAATAAGTAAAGTTATGATGAACCAAGGTTTCGTCGATGAAGTATCGCAAGTATGTTTTTAGATTATGTTCACTTGCATTGATCATGATGTTATGACTTATGGTTCTAACTCTCAAGATACATATTTTATCTTGATCATTGCATACTTATGAAAATGTCCCTTTGTTAGATACTTGGTACATTGTGTTGTACTAGCATTTACTCTTGCCTACATTTCCCCAAATGTAGGGTCCAACTGTCAAGGTTCTTAGTTTCTTGGCTAGAGATTGATTTGTGGGATTTTCGAGCTTTAGTGAGTCCTCATGCTTCGAGGGAAGCTTCTCATTATTTTTTAGTTTTTGTTTTACTTTCAGTTTTGGACATGATGTATGGGCTAGGCCCAATTTCATTCTATTGTATCAAATTGCTATTGATACAAGTGTTTAGACTTCCGCTTTACTTTTATAAAAAAATTTGAGACTTGAAATGTTCTTCTTTATCTCTTTGTTCTATTTCATATGTTATGAATGCTAAGTGGCTTGTATGGGGTTTCTTGGGGTCCTATACTCCATGTTACGCCTAGGGGCTACCTTGGGTTGTAAAAAACTTGGTAATCAGAGCATAAGGTTCAAAATGGTCCTAGGATGTATCATAAGTCATGTCAAGTAGAGTCTTTTTCATGAGTGTGAACCTCTTCACATGTATGAATGAGAGGCTACAAGATGATCAGGAAACTCCACTTCTTTCATTACTCTAAATTTGTGCGATAGAGTTTAACTCAAAAAGGTCTCTCTCCTAATCCTTAACCGATGCTCCACAGGGTATGGCTACTCGAATAGCTTATGCCAGAAGGAATGTGAGGGAGAATGCGGAACTAAAAGCTCATCCTCAAGCTCCGATCGACCCTTTGGTTGAGAAAGTGACTAATGCAGAGTTTAAGGCTTCTTTTCAAGTGTTGGCCCTAGCCATGATGACCCAAGTCAATAGGGAGGTTGTGGTTTCCATAAACCCAAATGTGAGTACGGAGGAATCTAGAGTGAGGGACTTCACTAGAATGAATCTTCTGGAGTTTCATGGTTCTAGGGTTAAGGAAGATCCTCAAGAGTTTGTTGACAGGGTTTACCAGGTGTTGATGATCATGGGAGTGATGCCAATGGAAAAGGAGGAGTTAGCCGCTTATTTACTCAAGGGTGTTGCTCAAATATGGTAAAACAAATGGAAAGAGGGGAGACCGGAAGATGTGGGTCCTCTTGATTGGAAAAAGTTCAAACTTGTTGTCCTTGATAGGTTATTTCCCCTTGAAATGAGAGTGGCAAAGGTGCTTGAATTCATCAACCTTCACCAAGGTAATATCAGTGTGAAGGAATATGCTTTGAAGTTCACACAACTATCTTGATATACTCCCACCATGATTGTCGATCCTAGGGCGAGGATGAGTTAGTTTGCTTCGGGTATGTCAAAAATAGTGGTTAAAGAATGTCATACAACAATGCTCATTAATGACATGGAAATATCTCATCTTATGGTTCATGCTCAACCGATCGAAGAGGAGAAACTTAAGGAAAGGTCTAGGGAGACAAAGAGGGCTAAGACTGGTTGTGGTAATTTCTCTCATGCAAGGTCTGATGGACATGGTCGTTCTAGATTTTGACAAAGGTTTTTATGTCAAGGTTCTTCTACTGTTCCTCCTAAGTTCAACCAAGATAAGGTGTCTAACCCAAAACCTCAAGGAGGGAATGGTAGTGGATCTTTATTGCCTATGTCTACTTGTGCTAGGTGCTAAAGAAGGCACGAGGGTAAGTGCTTAGCCGGCATGGATGATTGCTAAGGTTGTGGTAAAAGTGTTCATAAGATAAGGGATCTCCCTATGCTTACGGCTAAAGAAAGAGAGGGTAAGCAAGCTCCTCCTAGTGGTTCGGGTTCCAATGCTCCCAAGAAAACTGATTCTATGCACTTTAGACTCGTAATGAACAAGAGGGTTCTCCCGATGCTGTAGCCGGTATGTTGAAAGTCTTTCAACTTGATATATATGATTTACTTGATCCCGATGCTACCTTGTCTTTCGTGACACCATATGTGGCTATGAGGTTTGATGTTCTTTCGAATGTGTTGCTAGATCCCTTTTCTGTCTCTACTCATGTTGTTGATTCTATTATGGCTAAAAGGGTCTATAGAAAGTCTCCCGTCTCCTTGTCCCATAGAGTTACTTTTGGTGAATTGGTAGAGTTTGATATGCTAGATTTTGATGTTATCCTTGGTATGAATTGGCTGCACTCATGTTATGCTTCTATTGATTTTAGAACTCGTGTAGTCAAGTTTCAGTTCCCGAATGAGCTTGTCTTAGGGTTGAAAGGGGGGAAATTATATGCCCAAGGGTTAGTTTGTCTCTTCTCTTAAAGCTAGGAAGATTATTGCTAAGGGTTGCATGTACTGTCTAGTTAGAGTGATGGATCTTGATTCTGAAACCCCTACTCTTTAGTCAATCCCCATTGTTATTGAGCTTTTGAAAGTATTCCCGGATGATTTACCCGATATTCCTACCGAAATGGAAATAGACTTTGGTATTGACCTTCTCCCAAATATGCAACATATTTCTATTCCTCCTTACCGAATGGCTCTGGCAGAACTTAAAGAACCGAAGGAACAATTGAAAGAATTGTTGGATAAGAGTTTCATCCAACCAAGTATCTCTCCATGGGGTGCTCCATTTTGTAGAAAGATGGTTCCCTTCGTATATGTATTTTCTATTGCCAGTTGAACAAGGTTACCATTAAGAATAAGTTCCCTCTTCCAAGGATAGATGATTTGATTGACCAACTTCAAGGAGCAAGTTACTTATCCAAGATTGACCTCTGGTCATGTTATCACCAATTGAGGGTGAAGGATGGTGATATTCTGAAAATGAATTTTAGAACCCGATATCGTCATTTTGAGTTTTTGGTGATGTCTTTTTGTTTGACCAATGCCCTAGCTACTTTTATAGATTTCATAAATAGGGTGTTTAGACAATACCTTGACATGTTTGTGATTGTGTTCATTGATGATATATTGATCTATTCGAGAAGTGAGGATGATCACATCAACCATTTGAAGATTGTGTTGCGAATTTTCAAGGACCAACAACTCTTTGCAAAGTTTAGCAAATGTGAATTTTTTCTAAGGTCTGTAGCTTTTCTTGGTCACATTGTTTCAAATAAGGGTATTGAGGTAGATCTAAAGAAGACAGATGCGGTCAAGAGTTAGCTGAGACCTCTATCCCCTTCGAATATTAGAAATGTCTTGGGTTTAGACGGTTACTATAGAAGGTTTGTTGAAGGGTTGTCATCGATTGTGTCTCAATTGACGGCGTTGACTCAAAAGAAAGCTAAATGCATATGTTCTGAAGCATGTGAGAAGAGTTTCTAAGAGTTAAATGATAGAATTACTTTCGCTCTGGTTTTGACTTTAGTGGAAGGGATTCATGGCTTTGTTATTTATTGTGAATCCTCGAAAATTGGGCCAGCATGTGTGCTTATGCAAAATGGGAAAGTCATTGCCTATGCTTTAAGGCAACTTAAGATCCATGAGAAGAATTTCCTACCCATGATCTTGAATTAGCGGTGGTTGTTTTTGCCTTAAAGATTTGGAGGCACTATTTGTATGGTGTTCATGTCGATATTTTCACCGACCATACAATTTTAGAATATGTGTTTAAATAGAAAGATCTAAATCTTCACAATGGAAGGTGTCTTGAGTTATTGAAAGATTATGATATGAGTGTTCTCTATCACCCCGGTAAAGATAATATGGTGGAGGATGCTCTTAGTAGGTTATTTATGGGTAGTGTTGCTCATATTGAAGAAGATAAGAATGAGTTGGTTCGAGATACTCATAGATTGGTCTGGTTGGGTGTTCAGTTAGTGGACTCCACTAAGGGTGGTGTTATGGTCCACAATGGTTCAAAATCATCTTTTGTGCAGGACGTGAAAGTAAAGAAAGGTCCCAATCCATCTTTTCTTTAAGTAAAGGAAGCGGTGCTTAAAAAGTCCGTAGAGGAATTCTCCCAAGAGGGAGATGGTGTACATAGATATCAAGGTCGTTTCTGTGTTACCAATATAGATGACTTGAGGGAACACATCTTGTGAGAAGCCCATAGTTCTCGATATTCCATTCACCCAGGAGCCACCAAGTTGTACCGTGACTTGCCGGAGATCTATTGGTGGAATGGGAGGAAGAAGGATATTGCATGATTTTTGGCTAAGTATCCAAATTGTCAACAAGTGAAAGTTGAGATTAAGAAATCAGGAAGTTTATCCCAGGACATTAACTTTCCTACTTGGAAGCGGGAAGATTTGAATATGGACTTCATTATTTGTTTAACTCGCACCCGGTGGCAAGATGACTCGATTTGGGTTTTAGTAGATCGAATGACGAAATCAACTCATTTTAATCCCGTCAAGATTTCTTATTTGGCGGAGGATTATGCTAAGTTGTATTTGAGGGAAATAGTAAAGTTTCACGGAGTACCTTTATCCATTATCTCCAATCGAGGTACAAAATTCACTTCTCAGTTTTGGAAATCTTTCCAAAAAGGTCTTGGTACTTGTTTTAAGCTTAGTACAGTCTTTCATCCAAAAACCGATGGGCAAGCAGAGCATACTATCCAAACATTGAATGATATGTTGAGAGCTTGTGTTATTGACTTAAAGGGTAATTGGGATGACCGCTTGCCTTGCATATAGCAATAGTTATCACTCAAATATTGGTATGGCTCCATTTGAGGCCTTATATGGTAGGAGGTGTAGACTGGCAAGTCAAGAAGTTGAGAAATAAAGAAATCGCTTCCATGAAAGTGTTGTGTAGGAATCAGTTAGTTGAGGGTGGTACCTGGGAGGCCGAGGTTGATATAATGTCTCGGTATCCTGATCTCTTTCCTTCTACCCCTACTCTAGCTATAGGTAATGAGTTCCTTATGGTTTACTTTTTTCTTTGTGTGTCATGTATCTTAGATATTCCCATGATTCATAATTTTATGCATGTTCTGGAAAAGCTAGAATATTGAAAGAAAATGAGTTTACATGATTGATTTCATCATTCGATGTGCATTAAGGAGTTTCATATAGACTTCATGAGATGATATGTGGAATGCACTTTATCTTGGAGTTGATGAATCCTCCAAGGATATGTATATTTAAGAGATTTCATGCATGATGGGTTGATAGTATATAATTCTTGTCTCCATTTGAGGTCTAGAATCCCCTACGAGGATAAATGCTCCCAAGGGAAAGATAATGTAAAACCTTGGAATCTAATAGGCTAAGCAAGGGACAAAGTGAGAGTTCCATACCAAAGACTGAGCTAGGGCACCCTTCACGAAGGCCCAGACGAGCTGTGAAGGGCACCACGAGGCCTGATGTAGCCCGTGAAGGCTCACAGAATTGAGGCAGAGAGGGCTCCCCTCCCACGAGCACCTAGACGTCTCGTGGTGAGCACCATGACATGTAGTGATGCCTGTGAAGGGCGAGGCAGTAGACACCTTAGGGCTGACCCTCCACACGAGCTACTAGACGGCTCGTGGAGTAGGCCATGGAGGGAGGGGGATCTGGGGTAAGTTTTCCAGACCACTGGTCAAGAACCACAGCTGCCACCACGACCTGTGTGATCCTTGATAGCTCGTGAAGGGCATCGTGTGGGGGGTTCGTCAGCTATAAGTTCAGGGGCTTTTGGGTCTTTTCCAGATTTCTTTAAAACAATCCTATGTCGCTTTTCCTATGCCTAGGACCCCTATATAAGTGATTTCAACCCCAAATTAATTCATTCACTTCATTCTGTTCATATTGACCAAAAGAAGTTGAGCCTTTCTCTCCCAAGAATATTTCTCTCTCTAGATGTTTGTAAAGAAGATCCAAGCTAGAGATCAAGGTGAAATCTCCATTCCACAAATTGCTTTGGGCTGTCATAGCAAGGTATGATAGTTTTCATCCATGGAGTTCCCAAATTCTCCTATTTTCAAAGTTAGAAATCCCCAATTGAGTTAGGGTTTTCTTCAATTACCATGGGTTCTCTTGATTATTGATTTAAGTGATTGCATTATGATCTCTTATGCATGAATTGATGAAATACTATGATTTTGTGATGATTCCCCCATGAACCCATGTAAATCCCATGTTTTCCTATTTTGATGATGGGATTTTGGGTTTTGAATTATGAAAGAAGAGATTATGAATTAAGCATGTTCATATGAGATTTATGTAAATGTTTTAAGGATGCTTTGAGAGTGAAGTATCAATGATGATGATTGTTTTTGTGTTGTAGAAAGGATATCTCATAAACACATTAAAGCATGATTTGTGAAAGGACATTCTCATACAAAGGATTCTTAGGGTTGAAAGGTTTTTCAACTAAACTTTGAATCAAAGATCTTAGGAGCTATTCTAATTTGACCTAGCTTGGATTGGTTATTGAATGATACCTTTCATTGGATAACATATGACTTAGCTTGGATTGGCAAGATGACATGCCCTTCCATGGATAATAAGAACAAGTTAAGAGAATGACTACTCCGTAGGAATTATGCTTAGCACCGAGAGGATATTGAGATGGAGGCTCTCCCGATAGTAGATATCGAGCTTCTAGTAGCAATCTCCTTATCCCTTACCGATGTGCCTCCATAGGATGATTGTCTAGGTAGAATTAGCTAGTGGATCCACAATAGCTAGAAGTTCATGGTTCTTTCTTGGCAAGTAGGACACCCATTTTCGGTGTGAGTTAGACACTGGATTCCATGTTGATAGCTCTCATGGTCTTATATGTCAGCTAAGGCTATTTTCCACAAATAAGCAAATTTATGATGAACAAAGGTTACTTCGAGGATGTATCGTAAGTATGTGTTAAGATGATGTTAACTTGCATTGATCATGATTTTATTACTTATGGTTTCTAACTCTCAAGATACATGTTTTAGCTTGATCATTGCATATGTCACAACTCTTTTTTCCCATGCGAAAAGGATCTTTCCAATTTAAGTGACTGTATTGGTTAAAGATTATTTTCATTTTTTCAGAGTCACCACTTGAAATTGAGTAATGGTGTTCCAAGTCACCTTTTATTTTTAATCTCTAATCAAAAGGAAATGACTCTTTAATTTTGGTCTGCGAACTAGAAATTCGGGTAAGGAATTATGTTGACCGTGTGGAAGGTATTAGGCATCCCTTGAGTCCCGTGGTTCTAGCTCAGTCGCTTTTATAAACTTATACTTACTTTAAAATATTTTTGGATATATTATTTTTAGGCCATGACTTGTTCGCAATTTTATTGTTGAACTTTTATTTGATCTCAACCTAGATGCGTAACAGCATTCTTGGTCTTGACATTTAGAGAATAATTGTCTTCTTCACATTTACACCAATAATTTTATCTAGGAGTCTTATTTTAAATAAATGAAAGTTAAACTAAATTATTGGACAAGGTGCGTCACCGCATCCTTGAGTTTGTTTTAATGTGTTTCAAAACAAAAGATGTGTAACCACATTCTTAATTGAAATAAATATTTCTAACGTGCCTAAAGTTCGTCTAGTATTAAAGATGCTTAATTACTCTTATTTTTGTGAATTCTAAACAACTAAACTTTTATTTCATTATTATATTAATCGATGATATTTTTAACTAAATTAGTCCTCATAACAAAGAATTCAACTAATTTAAAATGGAGTAAGTTCAAGTTCTATAATATAACTTATTTGTTTGTTTATTGGGTAATGACTCATTTATCCAAAAATTCATAAATTATAATAGCCTATTGACATCAATATTAAGCTACAACAATGTCATAAAAATAGTGGCTTAGGCATAAGTAACATTGAATAACAACAAAAAAAGAAAAATTCCTTACATAATAATAGGATTTTTATTCATCTCTAACAGATGTGCACTAAGAAATAACATAAATAATAACTCAAGATGACTAAACATGTGAGCAGCATATTTAATCTTTCAAAGTAAACTCAAGATGTCAATATTCATTTCAATCAAATTATGAATGAAGCAAAACTATATAAAAAAAAAAAAAAGCTTATCACATAATTACATCAAATTTCATAAATAAATTAAGATTAAGTTAAAGTTGAATACCGCAAAGTCTTGACCGAATCTCGATTAGAACGCCCACAAAGCTTTTATAGATTGTATGTGGTGGTATATGTATTGTGTTTATATGAAAATAGTAATGAGAAGAAAGAAAAAATATGAATGTGTTGGTGAATTTTTGAAAGAAAAAATTAAAATAAAATGTTTCCTTTCTTTTTGTTCTGGCGTGAGTTCTTTTTAGGGTTCTGGGATTTTTGTTTTCTTTGTCCGCATGTGTGTGCTTTTGAAAGGGAATGAAAAATGTTTTTTTCTACCTTTTTTGTCATGTAGGTATGTATATTTATGTTGTTGCCTATGGTTTTTGGTGTTTTGATTATCAAGTGTATATGTGTGTGTATTGTCCTTTTTGGTATTGTGCAGAATGGTCTTTATGTAGGTGTATGTGTGTGT
This sequence comes from Solanum acaule, assembly GCA_036250505.1. NCBI lineage: Eukaryota > Viridiplantae > Streptophyta > Magnoliopsida > Solanales > Solanaceae > Solanum > Solanum acaule. The sequence goes on along the minus strand of JAJOOR010021140.1, from coordinate 1,330 downwards.
GGAGTGGAAGTTTGTCGTGGGAGTTATAGGGGGAAGTGGGATGAGGGTAAGTGTATTGCGATGGGATCATGGATTAGTAAGGTAGTGGGGTTTAGGTTAATAATTATTTTAAATTATATATAGAATATAAAAATATTAACTTACTATCTTGAACTAATAAAATATAAACAAATTTAAATAGTTAATTTAAAAATATAATTAAGAAATACTAGCTTATTTATTAAAATTTAAATTAAAAGAAAACATATATTTTTGTAGTTTTCAAATCTTTTAAAATAAACTTACTAAAATATGATGAAAAATAAAATATCTAATTTACATATAAAAGAAATATTTATGTACTAAAAATGGTGTACGACCTTAAGTTCGGTTAAAAATTATGTGTCTATAGTTTTCCCCTCTTTGACTGGAAACAGTAAGAGTTTTCAGACAATGAAGTAGATAACATGACAAATTTTGACCGTACTTTTATTTGAAGGAAAATTTTGTGTGACAGTGTAACGACCCGAGAGCACCCCCTAGTCGTTACCGGCGTATTCGACCTCTCGGAGGTCTTATACAAGCCCTTAGCATTCGTCATAGCATTTATCATAGAAAAATAGCGGAAAATTTAAAACTTTTTCATAATATAACACAAGACATAAAAGTCACCTCATTTAATCATTTAATACAAAATCGGAGTACTACGTCTCAAGGTAGCCATCCTAAAACATGACTACAACACAAGAGGGACACAACCCTTACAATACAAAAGAAACTACTATCTAGTACATAGAACGTAAGGAAACTCTTTAATATAAAGGTCCTTGAATCTTTAAGGACACACCCAAACTTGGGAATAGTAAGCCAAGCTCATCACTTCTAGGAAACACCCTTTAGTCACCATCACCTACACTTGTTGTAAAAAGATGAAGAAGAATGGTGTTAGTACAAGAATGCACTAAGTATGATAACCATGCAAAATATGCTTTGAAAAGGACATTTAGTTGGAAACTATGCATGCCTTTTTAGAGAAACTTCAAGAACATTTAGTACATTAGGCACAATATAAACCACATACATCATCATACACATGGAAACCATTCATAATAGCACATAGAGTCACTTATAACATTTTAGGCACATTAAATGCATACAATACATTACCTTCCTCTTTATCTTAACTCCTTTCCTCAAGCAACCTGTCACGACCCGAGAGCATCCCCAAGTCGTAACATGCGTATTCGACCTATCGGAGGTCTCATACAAGCCCTTAGCATTCATCACATTAGATATGTAAAATAGTGCGGAATTAAAAACTCTTTAAATAAAATCCCATAAGACTCAAAGG
>JAJOOR010021139.1:0-37816 GCA_036250505.1 Solanum acaule | reverse complement strand
ATTATATATATATATATATATATATATATATATATATATATATATATATACACACACACACACACATTCCGAAGAAATTATATTAAAACTCAGTCTCAATGAGTTCACATAAATTTTATTCGAACATATCATATCGATGTTTCGAGATTTTGATGTAAAGTGTAGAAAAAAATTACTAAAAACACATCAACAATGAACAAGACCAATATCTACCTAAAAAACTATCAAAAAGAAAAAGAAAAACAATGAAATATCTAATATTTTTTAATATTATCTTTATAATAGAAAAGGCCTCCTAAACTTAGTTCATATAATGACCATTATGGTCATTTTGTGATTTTTATCTCTTTTCCATGTTTGACACTCCCCCTAACATTCTTTAATTATTTCAGACTATATTGTATATTTGAAGTTGTTTTTTTATGTCGTTGGATGCTATTGTACAACTTACACTAATTCTTGCATGTATGTTTGTCATTTCACACTTCTAACAATATTTTATGAAAAGCTTACATCAAGACATTATTTTCGCTATTTTTGTTACTTCTACATGTTGACATGATATAAAATTTGAGTGAAGAGTTAGCATACCTATTATTGGATTTGTATAGTTCTCATCATTACCTTTGAATTTTGAGTCATGACATTTAATAAAACCCACAAGTAAAAAAATATTATTGTATTTCCTAATATAAATTTTAAAAAATATACATATAATGAAGACCTGCAATGTTTCTACAGAAGTTGTCAAAAATTGAAATATCTGGGTAGAAATTGCTTAGGTTGAGACTTGTAAATATTTCAACCTAGGCTAGTGTTTCACAAAGATCACGTGTTGTGGGGTTTAAGTTTCAACTTTGAACTGTGATGTAGTGTTGATGGTTTTGAACTTATATTATGTTAGTTGAGAGGATTAGTGATTCATAGAAACTTTTTGTAATTAAAAAAGTGATTAGTAGAACTTCAATTATAGCAATTTATGTGTGAGATATTTCTATGTTAATCCGAAAATCCTAAGTGTGTTGTGAAATGGGGAAACTTGGAAAGTCTCCCAGAGTCATTGTCATGCTTCATCACAGCGGGGCCCTCGCCTCCAAAGTGATATGTAGCATCCTCAACTATGCCAAGGACTATAATACCAGTAAGTTTCTCACCATAGAGGACTCAACCAAGATGAAGGCCACAATAGAGATTGCCTTTTTGTCATGACCCGAGACTATTCCTTATTCATAACACGTGCTCATATATCTACAAGTGGACCTAAGCTAAACCATGGTTTAGCATGACACTAAGATATACATACATGGATAACCGAAATACTGATATGGAAGCTAAATAAAATCATGTTTATTAAACTTACACATCTAAAATAAGAAGTTCTATGTAAACATAAGTTGAAACTACACTAAGGAAGTGTCTACTAAGATGAGTTTCTAGAACAATCCCCTAACTAACCTAACTGTGTGAAACTGAAATTACTATAATGAATGTAATGTAAAGAATGTCCTGGAAAGATGAGGACTCATCATTAGTATTACAAAGATGATCTGGATTCGTACCGTAATGTCTCATTTCTTATGAATTTTATTTTAATTATGAAATTACCATTTTACCCTTCCTCTCACTGTTTTCATGCTTATTTTGTGTTTTGAAAATGGTTGGTATGGTCTTCGATGCGATCGGGTGTGTTTTTGGTAATTTGACCCCTCTTGAGTTGAGAATTCTTGATAGGGTTGACTTCGGTCAATATTTTTAGTTTCGAGCATTGGATGGGAATTTTTTTAGTTCCATCGCATCTAGAACGTAGAGTTTGAGCTAGTCAGGTGGTTGGTATTACGACCCGAGTCTACACCCTGGACGTGGTCGGCACTCAAGAATCATTGCTGATCCCCAAGTGAACCCTCATCCTGACTGACTACAAGCGGAAGACTAACTTAAGTATGCAAAAGCTGAAAACTGAATAAAATTCAATAGACTCAACTTTTCAAAACATTAACTCAAATGAACAACTTAGAATAAAAATAACATATCCAACTTGCCATAAAATCGGCAACTTAAGTCTTTAAAACATTTAGTAAAATAAATGAATAATACATATTTCTCAACTATATTGACTATCTATGGAGCCTCTAACTAATAAAGATGGAAGTCGGGACAAGACCCACGACATCCTCACTAAACTGAAAAGTAAATGAAATCCTCCGGAAACAAGGAGGCTCACCATAGCTAACTCAAACTCCCGGATGTATCAACGAATCCCCTGTTGATGATCCCGAATACCTGTGTCTTCATCATGAAAAGATGCAGGCCAAATGGCTCAGTACGTGGAATGTATGAGCATGTAAGGGGAATTCTAAAGCATAACATAAGCTTGAACTTGATAAATAAAAAACATACTTACCTCTTCTCAAACTTACTCAACTCAAGGAATGCATAAGGATACTCAAAACTACTCAACTCAGAAGTATTCAAGGATAAGATACTCAACTCAAAGATTAGATACTCAACTCAAAGATATGATATTCGACTCTAGGTACTTAACTCTGGATACTCAACTCAATATAAAGCAACAATACACATGCAATATATGGAAAGCTCTATAAAATAGTGAAACAACTTAGTTCGTTAAAGAAAATGCAATAACAAACTCAACTTTACTTATATAATAAAGTAATATAGTTTATGTGGGAGATTCTCTAACCGACAACCATCACTATGAGCCTAAGTGATGGTTCAAGGTTTTACATCACGTTGCCAAGGACCGTCCTATACCTTGCCATCGCTATAGAACCTGAACTACTAGGTAGATCCACCAGGCTATTGTGAAAAGGGTTCATCTAAAAAGTATGACCCTTTTCTACCCATGGTGGCTACATGGTTTTATGGAGACGTGAGTTATCTAAACTCATATTCACCCCCAATTTTGTGTTCAATACTACTCCCAAAATATACTAGCTCTTATGTTTTTTTTTAAAAACAAACTTCTTCTGTGATTAGAGATTATTTGGAAATCTAAGTTTCCCCTCTTGCTTCATTTAGAAAGCGATTACTCTTTTTTGAAAACTAGCCCGAAGGCATGTTGGAAATATCAATTTCCGTTCTTATTTAAATGTGAAAACATTTTAAATCTCTTTGGGAATACTTTGTCCCTATATACTTTTTGAAGAAAAGAACTTCAACTTTAGTCTTTACTGAACTCAAAACTTAAGTTTTAAAACAAAGTTAAAACGTTTGTAAAAGACTTCTTAAAATATGGTTCATGTCGACTTATGGACGTGAACGACTTAATGCAAGGTTTTCGATAACCATAGATAGAACTCAATACTTGGAACTCAAGAACTTCAATAATACTACTCACATCAAGAATGCTCAACTCAGAGGGTTCATGCGGAATTTATGAGCATGAACTACTCAACTCAAGGACTCAAAGATACTTCTTGTCTCAAGACTATTTGACTTATAGGGTTCATGCGAAATTATGGGCATCAACACTTCAACTCAAGGACTTCATGGGTAACATTAAATAGTGCCATGATTAGAAAATATAATCTCAAAGGGGATTGGGAACTCAATACTCAAGACTTAGAAGTTGAAGGTATTACCCCTCTCAATGATACTCAATTTATGGAGTCCATGCAGGATTTATCGGCAAGAACGACTCGACTAGAAGGTCAACAAACTACATGGAACTCATGTATACGACACTTCTCATTCTCTCACTTACCACCTTAAAACTTAGTTCAAATCGATAGTTGATCTCAAAGGATTCACAATTGAACTCAAATGATTTCTTGAACTCTACTTTTAACTCTCTCTTGAATGTTAATTATGAATTCAAGAGTTATGGTTCACGATATGAATGATCTCATGATGACAAAGTAGACTCATAAGTACATTCTCCTCATCCTCACACTCACTTGCTCGAGTCTTGAAAATAGTTACTAGAAGTTGTAGAAGACTCCACAAAAGGACTCAAAGGGACTTTCTTAGAATGTTCGAAACAACTCTCCAAACCCCAACACAACTAGATTTAGAATGAACTTCAAGAACACCTATCAAGAACTCATCAAGAACTCTAATCTTTCAACTTCAAGATTGAAATTTTGCTGAAAATAACATGATTGGCGTGTGGGTGAACTAACCCAACACTATGGAAGCTTACATACCTCTTACGGATTAAACCCATGGTGAAATCCACAACAAAACGCCAGACTCTCGACGAACACTTTGATCATCTCCTCTTTTCTCCTTTTTTCTCCTTTTTTCTCTTCTTTTCTCTTCTTGAACTCTCAACTAAAACCCTAAGCTAATTTTAGGATTATAAAACTGAACCTAATAGGATTAGACCCTTAAAATACTACTAAAATGAATTAAATCTGATTTGGTAAGGAAAAGACCAAAATACCCCGTACTATTTTTGGCTAACTTTCCTTAACTAGACTGCCTAACTTCACAAGGCCATATATCACTCATCCGACCTCAAAACTTAGCAAACTCGACGGCGTTGGAAATATAATTCAAAGGTCTTTCCTACAGTAACTGGTAGAACACCTAACTCATCCTGATCAAGGAGTTATAGTCATTTGAAGTCAACCCAAAACTCATACTTAGCTTAACTTGCAAAATTTCAGATTTTTGTTATTTCCAATTCGATTCTTTATGGAACTCAAGGCGCTACATCTAGTGACCTTAATACTCAAAAAATTTTAAATTCCTTGCAAAAATCTCACTCACTACGAAAAACGGTTCGAGTTTTAGTTCAAAAAATTTCTGGGCTATTACAATATCTCCCCCTTAGGATCATTCGTCCTCGAATGACGACTAGACTGGGTTTGGGATGAATTACTCTTACTAAGGTCTGAGTCTAATGGTCTGCTCTTACTATATTCAACCTTAACCCAAATCCTTAGGTTTGGGTTCTATACCTCTCTATAAGGAATCTCATCACAAAACTATTAGTCTTTACCACCACATTCAAGCTTACTATTCGAACAACTCTATGAACTCCTACTAACCAACTCCTTCAGATCCAACTAAGGGCTCTCATTTAACTATTTCTCTTAGTAAAACCTAATCCTCTTCTTCCTCATTGTTAATAACCTTAGATGGAATTATCACACCATCACTAACACGATAAGAACATCAACCTCCTCTTTTTAACATCACTCCATTACAAAAAGGACCTCTAAAAAGTTATCCCCCAAACTCTTTGAATTCATTACCATCTTAATCTCAAACACTTGACTCAATTTCCCATCTTGTCATCTCCCCCTTAGGTCTAAAGCTATCACTTGAAAGCTATGGACATATTATATCATCTCTAAATGGTCTACCTCTTCTTTTAATCTAACACTTAGGAGAAGTTTATCTCATGCCTACCAAACTCTCTATAAGCGGTACTAAGACCTCTTTCTAAGGTGTTTCCCTTACCCTCTTCTGGTTACATACCCTCTCGATACACCTCTTAATGCTCTTATTACTCTTGTGACTTAGCCATACTTCACTGCCCCTATCTAAATGTTAGCGTCTCCCACTTGTACCACTCATATTTATTGCAACTAATATCTCAATTCCTCAACTACTTTATGCCAGGTCTACTAGATCAAATACCAAGACTAACATCACTACCCTCATGGTTCCATTCTTTCGATCATGACACTCATCTAAAATTCAAGCTTAATGTTCACTACTAAAACCGAATATCAATACGATTGCTCGCCTACTATACTATACTTCATTACTTGATCAGTTCTATAACCTTATAAACATCATGACCCTCTCAAAAAAATTATAAGCCTAGCTTAAATCTATCACTTTATGAATACTTTTGCTCTTCTATTTACCACTTACACTTGGTTATTACCTACACAATGACACTTCACCACAAATTCCTTTCTAGCCAAAACACACTCCACCTCCTATGATGGAATCTTCACAACTCATCACTTCTTAGTTTACCTATAAGGTAAAACTTCTCATTACTAACTTACTAGGTACTTGACTATAGTAACATAGCTCTTCAAAACACTATCTCCCTTTCTTAGATAACTAAACCTCTACATACTTTCCTCTAACTCTAGGCTCTTTCACTACTGCTGTTCATGATCTCATAACTCATGCTACCTTTTGGGGTGAAAATACTACCCAAGCTCTAAACATACTTCCTCATAAGGATCTCAGCAGAAACAAGGCTTAGGGAAGAGAGTACAACTCGCTTTTAGCTCAATCACACGATTCATATGAATATGGGTGCATTCCTCTGAAACTGAACACTTAACTTACTCTTGGGCTTCTCTCAAGCCCCTCTAGAGTCTCATGACTTTCTCAAGACTTTTTCTAAGAACAACTCATCAACAAAGAACTGACTCTGCTTTTCAACCACCTCTGGTATAATGGGTAGTCGAAGGAATAGGAGAACACACGAGTTAGAATAAGTCTGTACGACATAGCTCTATTGCACGATTAAGAGTATGAAATAAGGGAAACTTTTCTTAAATGTCTATAGTCCCTCATATATAGAAGTGGGGGCTGCACAACCATAAATAAGATCCAACTTGACACGACTTTATAGATACCCTAGGACACATGAACCCTGTGCTCTGATACCAAGTTTGTCATGACCCGAGTCTACACCCTGGACGTGGCCGGCACTCAAGAACCATTGCTGGTCCCCAAGTGAACCCTCATCCTGGCTGACTACAAGCAGAAGACTAACTTAAGCATGTAAAAGCTTAAAAATGAATAAAATTCAATAAACTCAACTTTTCAAAACTTTAACTCAAATGAACAACTTAGAATAAAAATAATATATTCAACTTGCCATAAAATAGGCAACTTAAGTCTTTAAAACATTTAATAAAATAAAAGAATAATACATACTTCTTAACTATACTAACTATCTATGAACCCTCTAACTGATAAAGATGGAAGTCGGGACAAGACCCACGACATCCTGACTAAACTAAAAAGTAAATGAAATCCTCCGGAAACAAAGAGGCTCACCATAGCTAACTCGAACTCCCGGATGTATCAACGAATCTCCTGTTGATGATCCCAAATACATGTATCTACATCATGAAAAGATGCAGGCCAAATGACTCAGTACATGGAATGTACGAGCCTGTAAGGTGAATTCTAAAGCATAACATAAGCTTGAACTTGATAAATAGAAAACATACTTATCTCTTTTGAAACTTACTCAAAACTACTCAACTTACTCGACTCAGAGATTAGATACTCAACTCAAAGATATGATATTCGACTCTGCGTACTCAACTCTGGATACTCAACTCAATATAAAGCAAAAATACACATGCAATATATGGAAAGCTTTATAAAACACTGAAACAACTTAGTTCGTTAAAGAAAATGCAACAACGAACTCAACTTTACTTATATAATAAAGTAATATAGTTTATGTGGGAGATTCTCTAACCGAAAACCATCACTATGAGCCTAAGTGATGGTACAACGTTTTACCTCACGTTGCCAAGGACCGTCCAATACCTTGCCATCGATATAGAACCTGAACTATTAAGTGGATCCACTAGTCTATTGTGAAAAGGGTTCATCTAAAAAGTATGACCCTTTTCTACACATGGTGGCTACATGGTTTTATGGAGACGTGATTTATCTGAACTCATACTCTCTCCCAATTCGGTGCTCAATACTACTCCCAAAATATACTAGCTCTTATATGTTTTTTTTAAAAAACAAACTGCTTCTGTGATTTGAGATTAGTGCTCAAAAACTTAGCTCAAAGGCTATCTTCAAAAATTCAGTTTCCTCTCTTGCTTCATTTAGAAAGCGATTACTCTTTTCTGAAAACTAGCCCGAAGGCTTTTTGGAAATCTCAATTTCCATTCTTATTTAAATGTGAAAACATTTTAAATCTCTTTAGGAATACTTAGTCCCCATAAACTTTTTGAAGAAAAGAACTTCAACTTTATGCTTTATTGAACTCAAAACTTAAGTCTTAAAACAAAGTTAAAACGTTTGTAAAAGACTTCTTAAAATATGGTTCATGCCGACTTATGGACGTGAAAGACTCAATGCAAGATTTTCGATAACCATAGATAGAACTCAATACTTGGAACTCAAGAACTTCAATAATACAACTCACTTCAAGAATGCTCAACTCAGAGGCTTCGTGCGAAATTTATGAGCATGAACTACTCAACTCAAGGACTCAAAGATACTTCTCGTCTCAACATTGTTTGACTTATGGGGTTCATGCAAAATTATGGGCATCAACACTTCAACTCAAGGACTTCATGGGTAACCTGAAATAGTGCCATGATTAGAAAATATAATCTCAAAGGGGATTGGGAACTCAATACTCAAGACTTAGAAGTTGAAGGTATTACCCCTCTCAATGATAATCAATTTATGGAGTCCATGCAGAATTTATCGGAATGAACGACTCGACTAGAAGGTCTACAAACTAAATGGAAATCATGTATAGGACACTTCTCATTCTCTCACTTACCACCTCAAAACTTAGTTCAAATCAATAGTTGATCTCAAAGGATTCACAATTGAACTCAAAGTATTTCTTGAACTATACTTTTAACTCTTTCTTGAATGTGAATTATGAATTCTAGAGTTATGGTTCACGTTATGAAAGATCTCATGATGAAAAAGTAGACTAATTAGTACATTCTCCTCATCCTCACACTCACTTTGCTCGAGTCTTGAAAAAAGTTACAAGAAGTTGTAGAAAACTCCACAAAAGGACTTTCTTAGAATGTTCGAAAGAACTCTCCAAACTTAACTCTTAGCTCTACCTTGAATTTGAATTATTAATTAATGGTTATGATCATGTTATGAATGATTTCTAGGTTTTTATAAGTAGCTTAGAGTGGTTAGAATCGAAAAGGAGTGAAGGTGCACTCCAAACGAACTCAAACGGGGCAACCGACAATAAACTGGATGGGGTAGGCGACCATGGTGCTATGGGTGGCGCGGGGCGCCAGCCCCTAAACTTTAGAGGAGAGTTTGGGGTGCTCTGATTGGCGCATTGTGCTAGGGCCCAACCCAGAAAATCCGACGAATTTTCCTTGCTCATTTTCTCACCCTAACTCGCCTAGAATCGAACGGTTTCTTCTCCAATCACATGGATTCAATTACTTAACATAATTACACTCTAATATACTTAAAACAACACTCAAATTACTAAATTTCATCTAAATAAATCATGAAAACCCCAACACAACAAGATTTACAATGAACTTCAAGAACACCTACCGAGAACTATCAAGAACTCTAATCTTTCAACTTCAAGAATGAAATTTCGCTGAAAATAACATGATTGGCGTGTGGGTGAACTAACCCAACACTATGGAAGCTTACATACATCTTAGGGATTGAACCCATGGCAAAAATCCACAACAAAACGCAAGACTCTCGACGAACGCTTTGATCATCTCCTTTTTTCTCCTATTTTCTCTTCTTTTCTCTTCTTGAACTCTCTACTAAAACCCTAGGCTAATTTTAGGATTATAAAACTGAACCTAATAGGATTAGACCCTTAAAATACTACTAAAATGAATTAAATCTGATTTGGTAAGGAAAAGACCAAAATACCCCTTACTATTTTTGGCTTACTTTCCTTAACTGGACAACCTAACTTCAAAAGGCCATATCTCACTCATCCTACCTCGAAACTTAGAAAACTTGACGAGGTTGGAAAGATAATTCAAAGGTATTTTCTACGGTAACTGGTAGAATACCTAACTCATCTTGATCTAGGAGTTATAGTCGTTTGAAGTCAACCCAAAATTCATACTTAACTTAACTTGCAAAATTTCAGATTTTTGCTATTTCCAATTCGATTCTTTTTGGAACTCAAGGTGCTACATCTAGTAACCTTAATACTCAAGAAATTTTAAATTCCTTGCAAAAATCTCACTCACTACAAAAAACAGTTCCAGTCTTAGTTCAATTTTTTTTTGGGGTGTTACAGTTGGTAAGGATTTCGAGGCCCTATGTTGAGTTTTGAGGCGTTTGGGTGAAAAGTAGAGTTTTTGCCTTAAGAGTGGTCTGGAAGGGTAATTCCATTATTTGACCTCTTTTCGAAAATCCAATGATTCCATTATGTCAAGAATGTTGATTCTAGTGGGTTAGAATGTCAAATTTATTTTTATCAAACCTTGAGCGATTCGTGATAATCCATTCAGAGTCTTTTTATTTGAGTTTGAGTTGCTAGTTTTCAGTTTCTGGTGCAGCTCATTTTTGACATTCGCGATCGCGGACCTTTATCTTATTATTGTGATGTTTCTTTTTCTGGGCCATAGCGATCGCGGCCCATAGGCTCACATTCGTGATGAATTCCTTTTTTCTAAGCCTTCGCGGACAAGGTGTCTGGCGATCGCGATAAATCTCCTGCACCTTTCATGATCGTGAGAATTAGTGGCTCGCAATTAAGATGAATAAATTTCACCTGGAAAAACATAAATTTTGGATGTTTTTGCAAAAATCCCATTTCCACCATTTTCAAACCCTTGGAGAGTTGGGAGGCGGTTCTTTCTTGCTTAATGATTTCTTGTGTGGGAAATTTCCCTTTTCTTATTCTTTTTATCTTCCAAAAACTCTTTTAAACCTTGATTTTAAAGTGGAGTTTTGGATTCTTCTCCTAAAATTGGTGAAATGGCATTTTGATGATTTGACACTCATTTCTTAATTGATTTTGATGTGGTTTTCATCCATGAATCCATCTTGGCTTGTGGGGCTTGATTTTCAACTAAAAATCTATTTTTTTCCTTTTAAATTTCCAATGAGATTTTTGAACTATTTTACCCTTGATTTCAAAACTTAGCAATATGGGTATCATAGAGTTCCTTTTGATGAACTCTTTCCATTCTCGATAGTTGAGGATCATTTTGATTAGCGTGTCATTTAGGATTTGTTCTAGTAGAGTTGCTCAAGTATACTTTCAGCCTTGAGGTAGGTTTGGTTATCCCTCTTTTAGACTCAGATTAGTAATTAACATGTTCTTAGGCAGCCCACTATGAAATGAGTAATGGTATGGGTTTTAGAAAATAGTAAGCTTTGAATTCCCTATTTTAATTCATTTGATGCCTTATTGTGATGTTTAGCATGTGTGAAGGCTTGTGTGATAGTGTTAACTTTTGTAGATAGTCTGTGATATTTGAGTAATTGCCCTAGCGAGGGGTGGTATGACATGCCTTTTTTTTTGTCATTGAAATGCCTGAGTTAGGATATTTAGGTTGTACTATTTTCAACTCTTAATGAACTGATTATTCATTGTGTTATATCTGTGGTGATGCATTCATCCTCATGCAGCATATTATTATTCATGAAAATATGAGAAAGTGGAGAAATACCATCTTTTTTAGAAAGAAACGGTAATACCTTACTTAAATTCATGACAACGATGAGGTGGAAAGATTAGGAGACATTGAGATTGCTATATGAACTGTGAGTTCCCCATGGGTCCTTTTCTAAAAGCTAGAATCTCAGAAAAGTGTATTCGATACGTTGTGCAACGATCTTGGTATTACCACATCATCCCATTGCACCACGTTAGTCAATCTTGTTATGTTATGTTACTTGTTTGTTTGTTAATTTACTATTATTTTCCTCCTTCCATGTTTACTTTACTCGTGTTTTTTAAATAAATTAGCAACACCGTTGTCGGAATGGGACTTTTCTCTATGCAGTTGAAAGTGTTCATAGTTTACTTCTTAAGTTTGTTTAGTTGCTTTACTCAGTCGGTCAAATCTACATAGTACGTTTCAATTGTACTCACCTCGTACTTCTATTATCACTTTGATGCAGATCCTAGTCAGGTAAGCCTCTTAGCGGTTGATTGGATCCGGTGGAGTTCTCCCTTTCGGAGTTCTGGTGAGATCATATTTCCAAATCGCTATTAGTCTCCATCAAATGCTTAAAGTCTTTATTTTTTTCCAAAGACTTGAGATGTATTTCAAATTCCAGATTTTATTAGATGCTCTTTACATTTATCCTACAACATTTTGGGGGATATTCTATGTTGGTTTTCTATCATTTGTGGTTTGACTATCCTTTGGAAGTCTCGTATATATATTTCTTTCTGTTTACATACCATTTTGGAGTTTTTGTGGTATGTGCCATCATGACCTCTGCTTTTGGGTCATGACAAATTCGTACTAGTGCTCTAGATTCATCGATTCCATAAGTTAAAGACTAGGGTGTCTAGTAGATTCTTGTGGATATGTATGTAGACGTTCGTACTTATCTTAGAGAGGCTATAAGATACCTAGTAGGAGAATTTTTTTCCTTTGATTCTGATCGTGCGAGTTGTTCATATCAAGTGTTACATACCTTTAATCTATTCTATTTGTGCAGATGTTGAGGACTAGAGCCAGTGCTTCATAGGGCGAGGTCGTACCTGCTGCTAGAGCCCCCATTCGTGTTCTAGATAAGAGACATGGTAAAGCTAGGTGTCGTGGCAAAGTGAGACCGGCAGCACCTGCTCGAGGATGAGCTATGGAGGTGTTGTGTGGACCCATAGTGGTGCATGATAATGTTATTACGAAGCAGACTGGGGTGAGAGGAACAACCCAACCTCTTTTGGTTCACGACAACACTCATATGCCTTAGGAGTTGATTGTCTGGTTATTGACTAGATCTTTTAGCGTCCCTCCTCCAGGTACCGTAGATTATCCTATTGTTGTTGGTACAAAACCGCCTATTTAGAGGGCTAGTGTGGGGTTTCACACTTTCGGTTAAGCTTTAGTGCCTTCTTTAGAAACTCTGAAATATGTACCTAATTCTGCTAGTGCAACCATGTATGTGCCAAATTGAAGAGTTTTGAGAGATTTGTTAGATTGCCACCTCTCAGGTTTGATGGCTCAGCTAGAGAGATTGATTATGATTTTTTGACCGAGTGCCTGGATATGTTGTTCAACCTGGTATTCTAGAGGCTCATAGGGTGTTTTATACTTCTTATCAGTTCTCATGAGTGGCCAAGGAGTGATGGAGATCAATTCTTGCTCGTAGGCCATGTCGTTCTCCTGCTATGGGTTGAGAGCAGTTTATTGAGGCTTTCCTTGAGAGGTTTGTGACCTATAACCTTGGAAACCAGTGTAGGGATGAGTTATATAGATTGGAGAAGGGCTCCTTATCAATTTATGTGTATGAGGCACATTTCCATGAGTTGTACCATTTTTCCATGTCGATTATTCCCACAGAGTTTGAGTGGGTCTGCAAGTTGGTAATGGGGTTCGCCTGTTATCTTCAGGAGGCCATATCATATCTTGTGTTATCAAGTGGTACGTTTCAGAGTATTATTGACCATGCCAGGATGATTGAGAATTTTCGGCATGCTAGGCAGGGTACTAGTGCTAAGAGATTTGTCGCCAAGGTCAACTCAGTGGTCATTTATCCACAGGTAGAGATTATTCAGGCTAGTGCTCACAGGGTTATCAAGGTAGACAAGTACAGGTCGCTATATACAGTTTGGATAGTGGTGGTGCATCCAAGCCTAGTCAGATCTGTCAAAGAGGGCGTGGAGACTCTTCTAATTACTCTTAGCGAGGCTCAAGTTCTCGTGGTTGTTTTGTTTGTGAGGAGTTTGGGCATAAGGCAAAGGATTTCCTAATGAGTGGTAGAATTGCACTCATTTAAGGTCCATTTAACTCAATACTTTATCCTGAATGCCTAATTTGTCCTTTTATAATATAATACTGATGATTTGTAGTTATGAAGACAAGTGGACAAAGCAAGAACTGATGTTTGAAAGAAGGGCCGAAAATGCAAAAACAAGTGCAAAGGGAACATTGTTGATCTCCTAGCATGAAGTGCAAATCACCTACTGAGCATGAACTCACCCAATATGATAGTGTAAGGCACTTGTTGCTACTAAGAAAGGTCGGCGAACTCCAGAAGAAAAGGTGATACACTTAGTAAGAATGGTGGACTGAACAATCATCCCAAAGTTACAATGTACAAGGCAAAGAGTTGAAGCTTGAACGGCCGACTAAGGTGGTATTCAGAGATTCGCCGAATGTGAAAGGCTGACCCAAATGAGTTTGCCAACTGAAATTCAAACACCTGAAGCCTAGAACATCACAAGATGAGTTGAGGATTGAAGGGTGATCCGTCAAGCAAGTTCAGCAAGCCCGACTAATGTCGCCGAATAGTAAGTAATTGGATATTTTGGCCAAATCTTGGGAAAGTATAAATATCCTTAAGAATAGAATTGTAAGAGAGTTCAGAAAATAAATTGAGAAATTGATAGAGAACATTTTTACCTTTGAAGAACACTTCTCTAGCTTTTGGGGTTTTACAACTTTTTACTTGAATTTGACAATTTGAAGTTGAATCCAAAGTGGGTTTGCTCTTTAATTCTTGATTTCATGTCACCCATTGCGGATTTGATGAAAGGTATAAATATTTTTACTTTTTATGATTGTTGGCCAAATCCCCAAGATCTACGGGTGCTCTAGTGGGGTTGGGTGTTGATTTAATGTAGTTGGTATTGTCCTATGCTCTGTTTTTGTGTTGTTCATACATGAATTTGGTCTAATTACCATGGGTTTAACTAATGTGTTAAGGTTTCAAACTTAATTACTACATACAATCTCTGATTGATGCTCGAAAGAGATTAACTAGATTGGGTAATTAATTCAATACTAGCAATTTAAGTTTTATGTCTATGACTTTCTTTAAAAGAGAGGTTATAGGTGAGATTTATTTGCCTTATTCTTGAAGGAGAGGATAGAGTAATTTATTATGTTGTTTTGGACTGGCATATAGATTAGACTGGAAGGAGATTCTATGCGTAGATGCTTTGAGATTGACAAGATGAGTGAACATGGAAGTGACAATGATAGTCACTATGGTTAGAATGAAAATGTGGGTGATTTGAATGACATACACATTAATGATATTCAGACCACAAGAGTGATCTGAATCCCTTCTACAACCGAGAGGGTTGTGTTTCACATCACGGGAACTATGATACAATTTCTCCAGATGAAAGGAATATTTGGAGTTTGGCTCACGAAGATCCCTATGAACACCAAGGAATTTGGAGGTGGTATTTGGACCCTTTGTGTTCAAAAGTATCTCCCAAGAATTCATAAGGTTGAGATTATTCCCGTTCTCTTTAACGGGAGACACTACAAGGTAGTTGGCAGAGTTGCCAAATGATTCAATTACTTCATGGGATGAGCTTACTGATGCATTCTTTAAGAGGTTCTTTCCACCCTAAAATATGATTAATATTTGTTACTAAATTTAGAATTTTGAGAGCATTAGAGGTCAGTCATTGCATCAGGCATGGCTGAGGTTCAAAAGGCTACTCTTACAATGTCCAATGCATGGCTTCCCAGAATATTTGCTGCGACAATACTTCTATTTCAACCTTGACTCAAAAAATAAGAGTGCGACTAATCACTTCATCCATATTGATTTGACGAGACAGCCATATGAGGTGACTGCTTTGTTGCTTGATGATATGACTAAGGTTAACCGACAATGGTACAATAGAGAGGATCGCTGCCTACTCTTCAAGTGAGTATATCTAAGGACCATGAAAGAGATGAGAACATGGCCAAAATGATGACCCAAATAGATTTGTTATCCAAACATGTCATGGGAGGTGGAACCAAGTCAGTAAATGTAGTTGGAACCAATAGTTGGCAGTGCCCAGATGATGCCAAATTTGAGGCATTATATAATGAAAAATTTCAATTCTTGGGAAATCAAGTGGGGGGTTCTCACACCAATTATCATCAACAAGGTGGGAACCATGGTTGGAACAAAGATAGAGATAGTGGATAGAAAGATTGGTGGGCTGGACCATGGAGAGATAGGGATATGGAAAAATATAGGTACGTGCCTCCCCATGATCATCCACACCCAAAAGAACCAAGTGGGTCTGAAAGAGGTCGTACTGAAGACATGTTTGCAAGGATCTACAACAAGGTTAAAGGTTAGATAAAGTGTTGAAGTAATTGAAAAATGACTTCGCCACTATATCATAGATGGTGACTTCTCACTTAGTTTCTATCAAGGAGCTGGAGACCCATCTGGGTCAAATTGATACTCATCTAAATCCAAAGAAAAAAGGACTTTGCCTAGTGATACCACCAAGAACCCCAAGAATGAATGGCGAGTTAGAGTACTATATGTCGTGCCACAACATTAAATAAGGCGCTTCTTGGGAGGCAACCTAATTTTTACTTTATCTTTAATGTTTTTGAATAATGTGTGAGGTAAGTGCAGGTGGAGAGAAGTTTGAAATATAGATAAAGAAAGATTGGGTAAGACCAAAACCAAAATGGAAATACACCGAAGGAATAAACCGAAATAATTCTTGTCTGGCTTTTGAGCTAAAATTGGTGAAAAAGTGCACTGTCAAGATTGGCGACTAAAGCTCCAAAGGGAGATTTGCTTAAGTGTACTGAGCGGACTACATCCGGTCTGCCGAATCAACCTTCAGGTTTAGTCATTGTTCAAGCATGTTCAGCAAGCTTAAGCTCTAGATGGTGATACGCCGAACGTGTTCGGTGATGTTAGTGAGTGTGTCGAACAGGCCTGACATAAAAAGGCCCAGGGTTGTTTTAAATTCGAAAACTTAAACCCTTTGATATTTTGGAGCCTTTCCAATTTCCCTCTCTTACATTGTGCATTTTGAGTGATTGTGTGCCTAGTGTGAGTGTTTTGAAACTGCTAGGAGTGCATTTTCTTAGAGTTTGAGTCAACACAACCCTGATTCCTCAGTTTCTTGCTTATTTTTCAGCATTATGGTTGGTGTTTTGACTTCTTGTTGATAATTTTGTGTTTAGATTGCCTATAGGGTGTGGGCTTGAGCCCTTTAATTGAGATTAAGTGCTTAATTTTGTTGGGTAGAATCATATTGTTGAATTTTAACTGCACCCATGTGATTTTGACTGTTAATGCCTGTATAAATTGTGAATTGTGATTGTGTTGGTTAGAATGCTAAATTGAGTTGATATACTTGTTGGGTCAATGCTTAATTGAATGCGAGTAAAGTGTAGGTAGCTCACTATTGATCCATTGTATGATTTTTCCCAATTACAGATAGAGTGACTACTTTCTTAGGGAAAATCATCATAGTGCAACACTTAGTGATAAATAGGGGAAATCTGAGTACCCATGGGTAGAAAAGCATATAGGTGGATTGTAACTGTTAGGGGAAACTTGTATTTATTGTACATATTGGATTTGGATGTGATATTTAGGCACTGGGCTGAAACTTCATATTCGGTGAGCTTGTCTTAGCCTGCCAAGGAAGTTAGGTGAATCGCCGTGTAAGACCCAGCTCGTCTTCCTTAGCATGTGCACGACCTTTGGAAATGTTCCATTTGGCTGACTTGTCTTAGTACCGCCAAACTCATAGGGCGTATCTTAGAGTGGGAGAGGATATCACCCATAAAGGCCTGGGTCTTTCCTTTTTGCATTGTTAGTTTTGACGAACATGTCTTAACTCCCAAGACCAGCTCAGTGAATCGGTGAATTGGCATTGCCTCCGCCATATGTGCCAGAGTCCTTAGTATTTTGCTACTGTTCATTTCGGTGAGCTCACTGGAGCTCACTGATCCTGTAGGGCGATACATCTACATGTTAGGCGAGCCTCATGACTGTTTTTAAAACTTAAATGAAAGTGCTTTCGATTTTGAATAACCTTCACCAATCTCTAGCTTTAATGTATACCTTGCAGTTAATGGTGAGAACAAAGGGTAATATTGTGGTCTACTCCGACAGTGAGTCAGACAGGGTCCTCTCTGCCTCCTCCTCCTCAAAAGAAACAAAAGGGGCTTTCAGTCAATGAGCCTGCTAAGGCCTCAAATGACCAGAAAACAAACCCTTGGACACTTACAAGCAGGGGTAAAAAAGGAGCGGAAGCATATTACCAAGAAGCATGTGAATATCCACTCAAAATTGGTGTCACCTTCACAAGACACCAACCTGCATCGCGTGTTCTCCTGATTATAGCTCCAAGAGCTTTGAATAGGCTCAAGGCAGATAGGGAACAAACAATTTTGGAAGAGTGCCGACTCTTTACTGACGGGGTTATGATTGAGTACCCCGCAATATGGGAGGCAATCAAATTCCACAAGCTCGAAGAGTTCACAAGATCTAAGCACCCATATATACTTAAGTTTGTTCAAGAGTTTTATGATGCCTATGTCAAGGAATTTCCAAAGAAGAGAAAAAAGAATTGTCTAGAAGACAATAGAAGAAGTAGAAGTTTGAGGTAAGATGGTACAGTGTCATGCCGCTGCGATTAATGCAGTACTGGTACCCCGGACAATCATATAGATGAGTAGAAGAACTGGATGGCCAAAACTTTGGATATGTTAAAAGAGTGGTTGGCCTCTCTAATATCTGGTGAGTTTGAACCTTCTTGTATGGCTGAAAGTGCCAAGATTGATAAGAAGGACCTGAGAATAGCGGTGAGGTCATGGTTTGGGTTTATCAATAATAATGTGATGTCGTCCCAAAATGATTTTATACTCAGGCACCAAAGTCTTTGTTAGTGGGCACCATCATAGATTGAGAGCATAAACATGTCGGTGCCATTGTTGTTGTAGAGATGCTAATGAGGGTGAGGCAGGAGCAGACAATACTCCCATTTCCAGTTTAGATCACACAATTATGTGAGAGGGAATGAGCACTCTTTAGGCCTGCTACAGATGTGAGAGTCACACCATCCTCTTCTAGTGATATCCGAATAATCGAGGTGGAGTGTTTGAAAGATAATGAGGCTCGAAGGAAGCTGCCACTACTAGACTCCACTCCAGTGGTCGAACCTACCACATTGACACCAATGACCAACACACCTGCTCCTTCTGTAGAGCAGGTAAGTATTTCTATTCCTTCATCTATTGCTGACTTTTCTGATTCCACTACTACATCTTCACCCTCTACTTCTGTGACCGCCGCTAGTGTGAGGCATCCCCCTTCTCCTATCGCCTATCCTCCCTTGACATTGGCACTTATATAACAGATGGGTAATATTGCCCAATCAGCGGATGTTAAAGCTTTCTGGGTTGAGAAGGAGTTGCCCCCGCTTATTGATCAGGCTATCCAGAATGTCTTGAATCATCTAACGTAGCGGGTGTTCAAGTGTGAGAAGACTATTGAGGGTCACACTCTGAGATTAGATGATTTGACT
Source organism: Solanum acaule (assembly GCA_036250505.1). Classification (NCBI taxonomy): domain Eukaryota; kingdom Viridiplantae; phylum Streptophyta; class Magnoliopsida; order Solanales; family Solanaceae; genus Solanum; species Solanum acaule. The sequence goes on along the minus strand of JAJOOR010021139.1, from coordinate 18,666 downwards.
ACGAGGATAGCAGTGTTGAAAAAGGCCGTGGGTATTTCTAGTGCTTTGGATACCCTTAAAGCTAAGGTATTCACGTTGAGGGTTGAGGTAGCCTAGATTCAATCCATGGACATCTTGACACTTTGGGACGATGTTACCCTTTCAAATATTCTTTCCCCTGCAGACGAGATTCCTAGTGTTGCACCTTCCTCTTTTGTGCTTGGTGTTGCTTTATATGTGCATGCTAAGGATAAGGAGTTGGATGAGAAGGGGTTGAGAGAGGACGAGAAAGGGATTGTTGAGACCTTGACAGAGATGCAAGAGATAGAGGATGCCATCCTTTAGGTTACATTGGAGAGTTCCCTTAGAAATGTTATAGAGGTCAGGTCTAGTAGATTCACTCCAGACTCCGCCACACCTTCCATTGTTCAGACGGGCACTAATGCCCAAGCTGAGCTTTCTTTTCCACCTCTTGTGATCCTATTGCCGGGCATCGATTACCCACTTGAGGTTTCTCCACCTGAGACTCCAGATGAGAGTGCTCCACATGCATAGCCTGTTAGGGGTGTCTTATATCTCAGCCTCCCAGTATTTTATTTATTTAGCGTTGTAGACACTCGTTTTCATTTTTGGTGGGGTGAGGGCCTTCAAGCCAATATTCCCCATTTGTTTGTATTTTGTTTTTATTTTACTTTGAACTTTTGTAGTTAATGTTTATTTATATTAGAGTGCTTTTGTTTTGGGAAATTATGTCTCTTAACTTCAATTTTTGTTCTCTCTTGATGAATACAACCCCCTATAAATTTTCAAATCGTGAAACACTTGAGGTTTTTGATGATATAATTTGAGAATTGATTTTGTTCAATATCAATGTCTTAAAACCTACTCATGATGAGCATGATGCATACTTTTGGTATTGCGAGAATGAAATTGATGTGGTTATACTTTTGAATGATCCGTTTGAATCTTTTGTTGACTAGTTGTTTTTCGATGTGAGCCTTGCAATGAACATCACATCTATACTTTTGATCTTTTCGGGATGTGCTAAATGAGTGTATTTCGAAGCGCCATGTGTGGTGAGTTTTTACTTGAAAGCATGCATGTGGAGTCCTAGAATTTTCCTTGTTAGTCCAATTGTGTGAATCTTGGTGAATATGAGACATGATCTTTGGAAAATTTCAATGAAGGGATAAAATTGTTCATAAACCGTTTGTGACTACTTTGTGAGGGTGTGAAACCTTTTTTGCACCATCTGAGCCTAATCCATTTGTTGTCAACCAAAAGAAAGCCTCTTGAACCAAATTGTCCCTACATTCTCACCTAAAATCCTTTTTGAAGCATTGTGATGTTTGAATACCTAAGTTAGGACAAAATGCTAAGTTGGGGGTGTGGAAACAAAGGATGAATGAAAGCCAAATAAAGGGCAAAGAAAGATGAATTAAGGCTCAACTTTGAAAGCGTTACCAAAAAAATAGGAATTCCAAATAAAATAAGTTACAAGTTAAAGGTGAGTTCTCAATTGGAAAAGAAGAAAAAGAACTTGAGAAGAGTTGATAATGATTGCAACAATGCTTTGAAAAGGTAAAGTCATTGATCCAAATTGACCATGCATTAACCCTCGGCCCCTTTACAAGCCTAAAAGACCCTTGAGATCTTGCATGAACTAATTTGTGTGTTGATTGAAAAATATGCAAGACCTATGGGACAAAGCTTGCAAGTATTTCTCTTTTTAGAGACTGAGAGTTACATTGATTCCTTATACCTTTGTTGAAATTTCTTTGTGGGAGCATGGAATTGTTCTTGATGTGAGGGCACTTGAATGGATTTGTTGAAACATGTTCTTGCATTAGACAAGTAGCTAAAATGAACTTGAGCTTGTGTTGAGACTAGCTAGTCACTATTTGAAACTTTTTTATCATGATTTAGGGTAACATACTATTGAGAATAATCTTGTTATGGCACTTGTATGCTAGCTCTTATTAGGTATTGTTCTAGACACCCTTATTGAGCATGTTGTGTTCTTGATTTACTTAAGGACAACCAAAAGTTTAAGTTGGGGTGTTGATGAGTGGTAGATTTGGACTCATTTAAGGTCAAATTTAGCTTAATATTTAGTGTTCTAAATGTCTAATTTTGTCTTTTTCTAATATAATATGGATGATTTGCAGGTATGATGGTAATTGGATAAATCAAGGACTGATGTTTAAATGAAGGACCAAAATGCAAAAAGAAGTGCAAGGTGAACATTGTTGATCACCTAGCATGAAGGGTGAATCGCCTACTAAGCATGACCTCGCTCAATATGACAGTGCAAGGAACTTGTTGCTACCAAGGAAGGTCAGTGAACTTCAAAACAAAAGGCGATGCGCCTAGTTAGAACGGCAGAATGGAGAGTCATCGCCTAAAGTTACACTGTGCAAGGCAAATATTTAAAGCTCGAACGTCATACTAAGGTGGTATTCATCAATTCATCAAATGTGAAAGTTGAGTCAATCGAGTTCGCCAACTGAAGTTCAAACAACTGAAGCCTAGAGTATCACAAGGCGAGTTGAGGAGTGACGAGCGATCCGCCAAGCCACTTCGACGAGCCCGAACAATGTCGTTGAATTATTCAGTAATTGATTTTTGGGCCAAACCTTGGGAAACTATAAATAGCCCAAATAATAGAATTATAAGAGAGTTCGGAAAATAGATTGAGAAATTGATAGAGAATATTTTTACCTTCGAAGAACACTTCTCTAGCTTTTGGGATTTTACAACTTTGGACTTGAATTTGACAATTTGAAGTTGATCCAAAGTGTATTTTCTCTTTATTTCTTGATTTCATGTCACCCATGATTGATTTGATGAAAGGTATAATTTCTTTACCTTTTCCGATGGTTGGCTGAAACCCCCAAATCTTGGGGTGCTCTAATGGGCTTGGATGTTGATTTAGTGTAGTGGATATTGTGCTATGCTCGGTTTTTGTGTTGTTCATACATTAATTTGGTCTAATTACCATGGGGTTAACTAATGGTTTAAGGTCACAAACTTGATTCCTACTTTTGATCTCTGGTTGATGCTCGAAAGAGATTAATAGGAGTGGTAATTAGTTGAATACTAGAAATATAGGTTTGATGTCTACGACTTGCCTAAAGAGAGGTTATGGGTTAGATCTATATGACTTATTTTTTAAAGAGAGGATAGATTAAGGTATTGGGTTGTTTTGTACTACAAATAGATGAGACGGAAAGGAGATTCTATACATAGATGTTTTGAGATCGAAAGATGATTAGCGTCAAGAAAGATGACTTAGCATATTCATGAATGTTCATCACTATAGAGCAACACAATTTCCCCTATGTGAGATTGACTTCCCATCCCTGCACCCCTAGATTGCTTATTAACTCATGATTTCATTAAATTTCTAGCTTAATTTCGATAATTGATAACCAAAGCTTTCTATTAAGTTGGTGGTTCCATCCACCCAATTGTTCGTACTATTACAAATGAGCTGATTTAAATCCATATTTCTTGTTAGAACCGAACTCTTCGTTGGGTTTTCTTTACTAACAACGATCGCTCACTCTTTTAATTGGTTTCCGAGGGTCATTTGAGTGTTATCATTTCCCTAGATGTGCTTTCTATACTATCCAGGAAGAATATCAGACTACTCGTTCTACACCTGCTGCCATTGTACAAGGTACTTCACAAAGAGCTTGAGGTAGTGCCAAGGGCACTAAAGGTGGAAATCAAGGAGCTTGAGGTGGTGCTCGTAGTGACTCTCAGACTATTTGTGATCGCAGACAGTATAATATTATACCAAGTAGACCCAAGGCAAAGGTTTCAGATGTTGTCTTTACACGTAGCGTTCCAGTTTGTCATTGTTCTACCATAGTACTGTTTGATCACGGGTCAACTTATTCTTATATGTCTACTTATTTTGTGGGAGACCCTTGTTTGTCTACTAGTTTCTCTACCCTGGTAGGCAATTCCTTAGTGGTGGATCGGGTGTACCGGGGGCGTGTAGAGACAATTTTTGATAGTGAGACTCGAGAAGACTCTATTTTGCTTGATTTGCTTGACTTTGATCTGATTTTGGGTATGGATTGGTTATTTGTCTATCATGGATCCTTTATTGCTATGCTAAAACTATGACCTTAGCATACCCCAATTTACATCATTGGTGTGTAGGGTTGCTCTGAGTTCATGTCCGAAAGAAGTGATATCCTACATTCATGCCCGGCGTATGATAGAGAAGCATTTTTTTATCTTATTTGGTCCATGTTCATGATCTTACCAAAGAACCATCTTCGTTATTGACCACGAGGGTGGTGAGAGAGTTTATGGATGTGTTTCCTACACACTTATCAGGTGTTTCTCTTGGCTATGACATTGATTTGTGATTGACTTGGAGTTGGGCACTAAGCCCAATTCTGTCTCTCCTTATCGAATGGCTTTGATCGAGTTATAGAAATTAAAGGCTTAACTGGAAGACTTGTTGTAGAAAGGGTATATTCGACCTAGTGTATCACCTTGGGGAGTAGAGATTTTATTTGTAAAGAAAAAAAATGGCAATATGAGGATGGGTATTAATTATAAATAGTTGAATAAAGTTACAATAAAGAATAATTATCCCCTTCCTCATATTGATGATTTGTTTGATCATCTTTAAGGTGCATTAGTATTCTCTAATACTGGCTTGAAGTCGGGCAATCATCACTTGAGAGTTTGGGATTCTGATATCCCGAAGACTGCCTTCACGACTCGCTATGGGCATCATGAGTTATAGTCTGTGTTTTGGGTTGACTTACGCACTGACTGCTTTTATGGAGTTGATGAACCGAGTATTTCGGACGAAATTGCATTCCATTGTGATTGTATTTCTTTGTGATATCTTGGTTTATTCCAAGAATGAGGCCAATCATGTTCGTCAAATAATAACCATGCTCCATAGAAAGAGAGAGGAGAAGTTGTATGAAAAATTCCCCAAATGCATGTTATGGCTTAAGTCTGTGGCTTTCTTGGGTCATATGTTAACCAAAGAAGGTATTATGGTTGATCCGGACAAGGTTGTTGTAGTTCATGATTGGGTGAGACCTACCTCCCCTACCAAGATTTTGAGTTTCATCGGGTTAGCGAGTTATTATTGTTAGTTTGTTCAGAGTTTCTCTTCCATTGCAACTCTATGGACTAAGTTAGCTTAGAATATTGTGGTTTTTCTATGGATCGATGAGTGTGAGGCGAGCTTTCAAAACCTCAAGAAGTTATAGACTTCAGCACCTATCTTAGCACAACCCTAAAAGGGTGTGGCATTTGTGGTATTTTATGATGCTTCGAGTATTGGTCTAGCTGGTGTATTGACGCAGAAGGGGAGAATCATAGCGTATGGTTCTCGAAAACTAAAGGTTCATGAGAAGAACTACTCCACTCATGATTTATAGTTAGCAGCACTAGTCTTTGTTTTGAAATTACAGAGCGAAAATGGCCTTCATTTTGAAGTTATGGAGGCATTACTTCTACGGGTGCATTGTGAGATCTTTATTGATTATCGTAGCTTTAAGTTCCTCTTCTCTAAACCAAATCTGAACATGTGGTAGTGTAGATGGTTGGAGTTGTTGAAAGACTATGACATCACCATTTTTTATCGTCCGGGCAACACAACGTGGTAGCGGAAGCTTTGAGTCGAAAGACACCTAGTACGGGTAGCTTAGCCTTACATAAGGTGGATGAGAGACCTCTGGCCTTGGAGGTTCAGTTTTTTGCTAGACAGTTAGTTAAACTTGATATGTCTACCCCTCACCCTGTTTAGCCTTTGTTGAGGCTAGGTTTACTTTGATGGATTAGATTCGAGACATAGTGTCAAGAGGTGAAGATAAATTGGCATCCCTTGATTCCAAGGGAGTTTTGAGGATTTGTGGCCGTATATTTGTCCCTATTGTTGGTGATTGGGTACGCATTATATTGGAGGAGGCTCATTATTCTAAATACTATATTTACCAAGGAGCGGCCAAGATGTATCATCATTTCGAAGCAACACTATTAGTGGTGTGGTATGAAGAAAGATAATGTGGACTTTGTGGCCAAGTGTTTGAACTGTCAACATATGAAGTATGAGCATCAAAGATCGAGTGGTTTGATGCAAAGGATGCCCGTTCCCAAGTGGAAATTGGACGCATTACAATGGACTATGTGACTAGATTTGCTTTGACTTTGGGTAAATTTGATTTTGTGTGGGTCATTGTGGATCATTTGACCAAGTCAACTTAATTTATTCCTGTGAAGACTAACTATAATGCGGAGCAGGTGGCTACGATCTACATTTCTGAGATAGTTCGATTGCATAGAGTGCCCATTTAAATTGTGTCTAATAGAGGAGCACAGTTCACCTCTAATTTCTAGAGTTCAATGTAGAAACAGATGGATACCAAGCTTAAGTTGAGTACCGTTTTTCATCCTCAGACCAATGGTCAGTCTAAGTGGACCATTCAGGTGCTTGAGGATGACTTTGGTAGTCAGTGGGACTAATCTCTGCCTATTGAGTTTGCTTATAACAATAGTTACCATTCCAACATTCAAATGTCACCGATTGAGGCCTCATATGACAGAAGTTGTAGATCCCCCATTGATTGGTTTAATTCATTTTGAGTTCAACCTTGGGGCACTAATTTATTGAAAGACTCCACGGATAGAGTAAAGTTAATTTAGCAGCGCCTTGTGACCACACAAAGTAGGTAGAAGAGCTATGCAGATAGGCATGTTCGGGATGTGTCATTTTCTATTGGTGAGAAGGTTTTTCTTAAGATGTCACCCACCAAGGGTGTGATGAGGTTTGGAAATAAATGAAAGCTCAGTCCAAATTCATAGGCCATTTTGAGATATTGGGGAAGTATGGAAAGGTAGCCTATAGGTTAGCCTTACCTCTGAGCCTTTCAGCGGTTCACCCCATGTTTTATGTTTCAATGATTGCACAATATCACCATGATGATTCTCATGTGATTCGGTGGGACTTAGTTGCTTTAGGTCAAAATTTGTCCTTTGAGGAGGAGTCAATTGCTATCTTTGATAGACAGACTAGACAGTTGAGACCCAATCATATTGACTTGGTGACGGTGCAGTGGAGACATGAACCTGTTGAGGAGGCAATGTGGGAGGTGGAGCCTGACATGCTTTGTAGATATCCTCAACTTCTCCCCTTCAAGTATCTTGTTTTGCTTTTCATTCGAGGACGAATGCGTGTTTTAATGGCGGACAGTGTAATGTCCCATTTCTTATGAATTGGTTTTAATTTTGAAATGATCATTTTACCCTTTCCCTTAGTGTTTGAATGCTTAGTTTGTGTTTCGAAAAAGGTTGGTTTGGTCCTCAATGCAATCGGGTATGTTTTTGGTAATTTGACCCCTCTTGAGTTGAGAATTCTTGATAAGATTGACTTTGGTCAACATTTTTAGTTTTGAGCATCAGATGGGAATTTTGTTAATTCCATCGCATCTGTAACGTCGAGTTTGAACTAGTAAGGTGGTTGGTAAGGCTTCTGAGGCCTTAGGTTTAGTTTTGAGGCATCTAAATCAAAAGTTGTGTTTCAACCTTAAGAGTGGTCCGAGAGGTTAATTCCGTTATTTAACCATTTTCAGAAATCCTACGATTCTATTGAGTCAAGAAAGTCGATTGTAGTGGGGTTGCCTATCCAATTTATTTTTATCGAACACCGAACGATTCCTGCGGGTGCATTTAGAGGCTTTTTATTTGAATTTCAGTTGCTGGTTTTTAGTTTTTGGTGCATATCAGGTTTGACCTTCGCGATCGCGACCCTCTATCTCGTGATCGCGATGGTTCTTTTTCAGGGCCTTCGCGATCACGTCCCAGAGGCTCACGTTCGCGTTGAATTCCCTTTTTCTAAGCCTGCGCGATGGCAAAAAAGGTGTCTCATGATCGCGATAATTCTTCTATGTATTTTACGATCGCAAAAATTAGTGGCTCATAATCGCGATGAATAAATTTCACTTGTAGAACCTAAATTCGGGGTTTTTCCCAAAAATCCCATTTCCTCCATTTTCAAACCCTTGGAGCTTTGAGAGATGATTCTTGCTTGCTTCTTAGTGATTTCTTGTGTAGGTAAGTTCCCTTTTCTTATTCTTCATTGATTCTTTCACGTTATATCTTCCAAAAGCTCTTTTTAAGCTTGATTTAAAAGTGGATTTTAGCCTTGTTCCCCAAAAATTGGTGAAATGGTATTTTAATGATTTGAACTCATTTCTTAACCAATTTTTAATTGGGTTTTGAGCCATGATTCCCCTTTTCTTGTAGATCTTGGTTATAAACTAATAATCTATGTTTTCCCTTTTAATTTTCAAAGTGATTTTTTTATTATTTTGCCCCCGATTTCAAAACATAGAAATATGGGTATCATTAGGGTCGTTTTGATGAACTTTTTCCATTCTTGATAGTTGAGGATCATTCCAATTAGTGTGTGGTTGAGGATTTATTCTAGTAGAGTTGTTCAGCTGAAGCTTCGACCTTGAGGTAGGTTTAGCTATCCCTCTCTTCGACTGAGATGAGTAATTAACTTATTCTTATGGATCCAACTATGATATGAGTATTGGTTTATGTTTTAGAAATTGGCAAGAGTTGATTTCCCTGTTTTAATTCATTTCATGCCATATTGTGATATAGCATGTGTGAAGGCTTGTGTGATATTGTTAACTGTTATGGGAAATCTATGTTATTTGAGTAATTGGTCAAGCTGGGGGTTGTGTGACTTGCCTCTTTTTTGACATTGAGATGCCCGAGTTAGGGGCTTGAGTTGATTTCAGAGCATCTTAAAATGAAAGAAATGTTTTGTAAGTGGTAAAGAATGATTAATAAATTCATCCAATGTCCCTATCATTTGAGAATACATTTCGGGACTTGTTGAGTGTAGGAACTTGGTACTATTTCCAACTCGTAATGAATTGATTATGACTTGTGTTATGTGTGTTGTGATTAGTCGTCCTCATGCATCATATTATTGTTCATGGAAATATGAGAAAGTGGAGAAATACAATCTTTTTGAGAAAGAAAATATGACACCTTAGTTATATTATTGACCATGCCGAGGTGGCAAGTTGATGAGATATTGAGATTGGTATATGGATTGTGAGTCCCCCATGGTTCCTTGTCTAGAAGCTAGAGGCTTGGTAAGGTGTATACGATAGGTTGTGCGACGACCTTGGTACAACCACATTATCCCATCATTTCATTGCATCATATTGGTCAGTCTTGTTGTGTTGTGCGACTTGCTTTTGTGTTGATTTACTATTAACTGCCTCCTTGTATGTTTATTTTACTCCCACCGTTCTATATAAATTGGCGGCACCGATGCTGGAATGTGACTTTCTACGTGCATGTGAAAGCGTTCATAGTTTACTTCTTAGGTATGTTTAGTTGTTTTTAGTTAGTCGGTCTAACCTACTGAGTACTTTTAGATTGTATTCACCTCCTATTTATGTTATCCCTTTGATGCAGATCCTAGTCAGGGTGAGCCTGGTAATGGTTGATTGGATCCAGTGGAGTTCTCCCTATCTAAGTTGTGGTGAGATCTTCTTTCTAGATCGCTATTAGTCTCCATCTAGTGCTTAAAGTCATTACTTTTCTTTTCAAAAACTTGAGATGTATATTAAATTTTAGATTGTATTATATGCTATTTACACTTATGCTACCAGGTTTTGGGGATATTCTTTTTTGGTTTTCTACCATTTGTGGCCTGACTTCTCTTTGGAAGTCTCGTATGTGTATTTCTCTTGGCTTACACACCAATTTGGGGTTTTGGGAGTGTGTGCAATCATGACCTTGGCTTTTGGGTCGTGACACACATTGATTGTGACCTAAATATTGAACGTATGGATCTATATTATCAAATAATATAGGTAGAAAGTATGCGGTCTTTCCTTTGAATATACTGAGTATGTATGATAGGTATGATAAACATAATAACTGGACATGATGCTTTTGATGCTGAACTGGAATAACATGAAGTAATGTGATGACCAAGTAATCAAAAATATAACTGAAAAATACTGAAAGTGTAACAACGGATTACAAGGCCATGCAAATACTGAGATTGTACGACCACCTCTTAAGTGATGCAGCGTCGTTAAGTGGTTAGCCCAGAGCTAAAAGGCCTCACTTAATAAGGTATTATATTACTAACGACTGCCTGTATTTCTTTTTCATAATTGCAGTTAAGCGTTATCAATAATGGCATTGTTACCTAGGAATGGTGCAAAAAAATTTCAACACTAAAGTATTTTGTTGCACTAGTCTTTTGTTTTTGTTTACACTTACTTTGTTTCTTATTTTTCTGAATCATAAGGTGGCAACATGAGCATTCAAGGATGTGGTATGACTAGTTATGATAGGATATTTGCTAATGAAAAGCTTTTGAGAGAAGTGGGTCGAGCTAGCGCTATTTTGCTTAATAATCATACGATGGATGGTGTTTACAAAAGATACTATAATGTCCCACCCATAGGTTTCCAAATGAGGTCCTATTGCAAGCTTTCTATAGGCGCGTTGGCCAAATGAACATATAGGTCGCTGATAAATTTTTTGGTGGTATAGTTATTACTTAATTTTTTGCTCTAGCATCCACTTTGCTTGATAGAATGGTGAAGAAAAATTGAGGTTGGCATACTAAAGAGGCCGAAGTGGCAAAGGGTGCTCATTTCTCCTCGTCTATTTCCAAGGAGTTGAAGGATGAAGGGAGGGATGAAAATATGGCTAGGGTAATGACACAACTATACCTCTTAACTAAGCATGGTATGGGTTGTGGTTACAAAAGTATGAATGATTTGTCTTTGAGAGGTAGTAAATGCTATGAGGATGATAAGTTTGAAGCCTTATACAATGAAGAGGTGCAAACTTTATCAAATCAAGTGGGTCATTATCATCCTACCTTCCAAAGGCAAAATAGGAATCAAGGTTGGAACAAAGACAAAGATACAGAATGGTGGAACAAAGAAAGAGATGGAAATTGGAGAGACCATGGTAAGGAATGGTGAGATTAGAATAATGGATGGAGAGAGAATAAAGGTGATAGATATCGTTATGTTCCACCTCATGATAGATCAAAGACGAAAGAAACTAATATCGATGACAAGAGCCTTAGGACTGATGATATTGTTGCTTGTATTCTTAATAAAGTTAAAGGGTCCGATAGATGAAGCCTAATTTCTCCTCGTTGACTCAAATCGTCACTTCCCATTCCATTTCCATGAAGAAACTTGAGACTCAAATGGGGAAGATTTCAGCCCATTTGAATCCATGGCCAAAATGAGGACTCCCAAGTGATACTGTAGTGAATCCAAAGAATTATAATTCTTAACATGTCACAATTGTGGCAAGAAGTGGTAAAACAGTAAGGAGTGACACAATCAATGGTGCTGTGGTGATTAAAAGTGAAGTAAATGCTAAAGTGACCACTAATGAAAACGGATTAGAAGAGGTGAAAGATAATGAACCAAAAGTGAGTGAAACCGAAGATAATGATTTGAATCCTAGGAGTGATAATGTTTTAAAAGTGGGGGTTGTGGTTACACCATCAGGTTTTGTGAAGTTGCTGATCAAAATTCCTCCACCATTTCCTCGAAGGTTTAAAAAGAAGGAAGAGGATGTGAAATTCAAATTTTTTATCTATGTTCAAAAATATCTCGGTGAACACTCCATTGGTTGATGTCTTACTTGATACGCCCGGATATGCTAATTTCATGAAATATTTCATAATAAAAAAGTGGAGTATGGATTTTGAGACTGTTAACATCTCGCACCATTGTAGGATTATGCAAAAGGATTCTTGGAGCGAGCATAAACCTAATGACATTGGCAATATTCAAGAAGCTTGGGCTAGGAGCTCCAATGCCGACCACTATTAGATTTCTTATGGCGGATACATCAATTAATAAGCGGAGTGGATTCATTTATGACATTTTGGTAAAAGTCAACAAATTCATCTTTTCCACTGACTTAGTGATACTCAATCATGAGATCGATGCCAGGATTTTCATTATTATGGGTAATCCATTCTTGGCCATCGGAAGAGCCTTTGTGAATGTTGAAAGTGGTGAACTGAAATTCCAGGTGAATAATTAGGAAGTTAACTTCAATGTGTGTAAATCCATGAAACAACCAAATGAATTGCAAGTTGTGTCAGTAATTAAAGTTATTAATGAGGCCGGTGCTTATATTTGGGAAGTTACATGCATTGGTAAATCCTTTGAGGTTGTTTTGCTAAATTATGATAGTTAAGAGATCTACTAATATGATGAATTGGTGGTTGATCTTATGGGATTGGGTTCCTACCCAAAGACTCCCCCAAAAAGTTTGATATTGATTTGAAGAATAGGGAGAGTCCACCTACCGAACCTTCAATTGAAGAACCTTCAAGGTTAGAATTAAAAGTTGTTCCTTCTCATCTCTATTATGTGTTTCGGGAGGTGACAACACCTTGCTGGTGATTTGTTGGATTGGCAAGTTGAGCTACTAGTTGTCGTGTTTAGAAAGTTTATAAAATATGTGGGGTGGACTATCGTTGTTATTATTTGGATTCCTCCAAGTATATGCACCCATAAAATTTAATTGGCTAATGATTGGAAGCCATGTATCGAACACCAAAGGAGGTTGAATCCTCCTATGCAAGACGTTATCAAGAAGGAGACTATTAAGTGGCTTGATGCGGGTATTGTTTAGACAATTGCGGATAGTAAATGGGTTAGTCCCATACAATGTGTGCCTAAAAATGGATGAATCACAATGGTTTCAAATGAAGTGGATGAACTTTGTAACACCCCGAAAATTTCGTAGCCATGACCCGAATCATTCTATAACACCTCACAATTCTACTTTTAAAATTTGAAATCATTCGTGTAACACCTCAGACTTTGAGGAAGATTAAAGAGGTCTAACAAGCAAGTCCACGAACCCAAAATGGACCATGGACCCTTCACGGAACACTAAACGGTCCGTTTAGGGGAGATAACCAAACCGTCCAGGGATACCAAGATTTGAGTCACCCGGATGAGACCCTAGACGGCCCGTGGTGACTTGTACGTCCCATTTAGGGGTCCTTACTGGTCACCCATCAACTTTTAAGTTAATTTCAATTCCATAAATGTGGGAATGAATTTGGATATGAATTAAGGCCACTAGAATCCCCTACCACAAAGTTGAGTTGAAAGTTTTCTTACCGATTGAGTTCAATATGAGATTTTACTTGGTTCAACTTATAATGACCATATCTATCAGAACATAATTGATTAGTTGTCCCATGACCTATCAAATTGAAGGTATACGAGTCCTCTTTCCAATGCCACCAAGTTTACTCCATTTCAAGTTTGGCGTAAAAAGTTATTATTGTTTTAGTAAGGCCCTAATAGACAGTTAAAGTTTCAAGGAAGGCTATACGGACGGTGATGTGTTTCACGGATCGTGGAGCCCTAAATGGTCCAGGAAGCCTTCATTTTAAGCACTCCGTTAGTTCTTAAGTTGGATTCGTTTTAGTCTTTACCCTATGTCATTTTAACCCTTTTTTATGCCTAAACTATGACGTTTTCACCTAGTTAAGGGCTTAGAAAGTGTTAATCAATTATTTTACGTTCATTAACACTTCAAGTCATTAGAGCAAGGTTCCAAGAGGAGAAAAACTAGGGTTTGGAGCGTTCTTTGAGCTTCGTCGATTTCTCCAAGAGCTTTGTTCTTTCGGTTATGTAAGGCTATTCATAGTGATGGACTATGTTTGTCCTCACACCCTACATCTTAATTCAGTCAGTAAAATTTTAATCTAGGGTTATACCCTTAGTTTTGAGAATTCTTGAGATAAGCTTGTTGTTGAGTTTTGAGTTCTATTTGAGTTGCTATATGTTATGCATTGAGATTCTTCAGTTGATTCGTTCATGTCTATATGTAAGCATGAACCCTATTAATTAAGTATTCTTGAGATGAGTATTATTGTTGAGTTCTGAGTTCTTGAGTTTTGAGTATTGAGTTTTTCTATGTTGTTATTGAGATTCTTGAGTTGAGTTATTCATGTCTATATTTCAGCATGAATCTTATTTTGAGTTATAAATTTTGAAAATCTTTTAAAGACAACATTTTTTTAAACTGAGTTTTTCAGAAAGTAAAGAGGAGTTTGAGAAAGAGTTTTGACCAAGATTTGAGCAATAGTATAAGGGAACTAAGTATATCCCAAATGTTACATTTTTTACATGAAGAAAAAGAGTATTATTTTGAGAAAAGTAAAAGAGTTTTCAGAAAGATTGAGTACATAGCAGTTACCTCTTTAAAAGGCCTTTTTGAGTAATTATCTCAACCCAGAAAAAGTATTTTTACATTGAGCAAAGAGAAGCCTATTTTCTAAATGAGCAATTAGTTCAGAGATATTTCAGAGCGGTTACCTCCTTTAAGAGGATAGTTTGAGCAATTATCTTAAACCAGAAAAAGAGTATGTTTTATACATTTGAGCATGATTGTGTATATATATATAGGGATGAGTTTAGAGAACTCAAAATCCTTATAAACCATATTTTGCCAGCATGGGTACATGATCATACTTTTTAAATGAATCCTTAATGCTTAGTGGATCCACTTAGTTGAGAGGTTCTATACCCCGGCATGGTATAAGACAATTCTGGCAGCATGGGCGAGACGTTGTATCATCACGAAGCTCATAGTGATGGTTGTCAATTATAGAATCTCCTGGTAGAGTTAAAGTGTATTTTAATATATCACTTATTATGTTGAGTTCAGAGATGAGTAAGTATTTTTAAAATCTTGAAATGATTTAACTCATTTATTTCTTTACATTGAGCTTGAGTATATTCTTATCTATTGTAGTTCTTTCATTCAATTATTTCTCCTCGGCTATATTACATACTCGCACATTCAAATGTACTGATATCATTCAACCTGCATCTTTTTATGATAAAGATACAGGTGTTCGTGATCATTAACAGGCGTTTCATTGAGATCACTCTACACTCCAGAAAGTTTTTGTGAGACTCATTGCATTCCGTAGGAATTCACATTTACTTTCAGTTTATTTATTTTGAGGCATCGTTGGTCTTGTCCCGACACCTATCTTAACATTAGAGGCTTTATAGATAAAAAAAGTCGACGAGTCTCTCAGTATTTTCTATCCATTAAATTTGTTTTGCAAATTATTATAATTATTGCAATGGGTACTTTTAGACATTCGAGTTGAGTTTTATTTTGAGATAAAAAAAAAATTAAGACTCATGGTGTCCCCCGAGAGTACACCCTGGGCAGGACTGGCACTCGAGAACCATTGTTGGCCCCAAGCAAACCCTTGGCCTGGCCTACTTACTCAGCGGAAGACTTAACTCAACAAAGATAAATATATGTAGTAAACTGGAATGTTATAAAGGAACATTCAACTGGCCATTAAGGCAAACTCAAGTCTCAACATAGGATAATAGCAATGAAAAGACTAGAGAAATAATAAATGACTGTTTATGAAGCCTCTAAAACAACTGAGATGGATGTCGGGACATGACCCATGACATCCTAATAAACTAATAACAAAACTGAAAGCAATAAAAAGGATCCTCCAGAAAATAAGGAGGCTCACCACAAGACTCTAAGTGCTCAACTGGATCAACGATACACTGGATATTGATCCTAGTTACCTGTGTCTGCATCTTAAGAAGATGCAGGCCAAATGGCATCTGTACATTGAATGTACGAGTATGAGAGGGGAATTCTAAAACAAGACATAAGCTTGATAGAATTTGAAGAACTTACCTTGCTCAACTCAACTCAACATAATTGAACTCATTTCAATATAAAGCAGCGTAAAACAAGTTCAGTATAAAGAAAAGTTGTTTAAAACATGGATGCCAACTCTGTGTATTTTGGAACAACAATGGTACACTGTATGTATGCAAAGATACAATATAACTCTGAAATGTATGTAAAAATACAATAAACTGTGTGTATAAGAATACAATTACTTCTGTGGGAGTTTCTCTAACCGACAACCATCACTTAAAAGCTATTGTGATGATACAACATTTTTCCTCACACTGTCAGGGTCGTCCTAAACCTTGCCAAGGGTATAGAACCTAAACTACTAAGTGGATCCACTAGTATATGCTAAAAAGAACTAAAAGAATCATCTAAAAAGTATGACCCGTTTCTACCCATGATGGCTACATGGTTTATAGGGGCAGTGAGTTGTCTGAACTCTCCCCCATATCGGTGCTCAATACTACTCCCAAAATATAATACTAGCTTGTATGTTTAAAAACATACTTCTTTCTGTGGTTTGAGATAATTGCTCAAAACTTAGCTCAAAGGCTATAATGGAAATCAAAGTTTCCCTTCTTGGTTAATTGTGAAAGCATTTACTCTTTTCTGAAAACTAGCTAAAAGGCTCTTTGGAAATCTCAATTTCCGTTCTTATTTAAATGTGAAAATATTTTCAACTCATTGGGAATACATAGTCCCCATATACTTCTTTGAAGAAATGAACTTCAATCTTTACTATTTACTCTTTACTCAACTTGAACTTTAAGTTATAAAACAAAGTTAAAAGCATTTGCAAAAGACTTCTTGAAAGGACTCTAAGAACTTCCTAAACTTGGCTCTTAACTTTCCTTGAATTTGAATTTATGGATTCAAGGTTATGATTCATGTTTCTGGATGATTTCTAGATGTTTAGAAGTCATTTAGAGTAGTTAGAATCAATAAGAAGTGTTAATACACTTTAGAAAGACTTAAACTAGCTAAACGATGAAAAACTGGTGGAAGACGACGATTCGGGCGCGTCCCTGGCGCAGCGTGCCAGCCCCAACATACTGGGGCTCCAAAATGGCGCACTGTTGGCGCGCCGCCCCAGCCTGCCTGGCGCTATGGGGGCGCATCGCATCAGCCTTCCCTTCAAGAAAAATCCGATGAACTTTTGGTCTCGATTCCTTTTCTCAAATTCACTTTAAAATCAGATACCCAAGGCATATACACAACATCTAACTCAAACAACTCAAGGAAACAACACTTTAATATCAAGAAACTCCTTAATCTCAACTCTTATTCAAGAACGAAATGAATTCAAGAACAACTATCAAGAACATCAAATTCTCAATCTTTTTTAGGACGAACATACACTGAATTAAACATGCTTGGCGCGTGGGTGACTTAACCCAATGCTATGTGATCTCACATACCTCGTAGGGATCACCCCTTGACAAAATCCACAAGCAATTCGTTACGAAGACGACGAATCTTGAACTTTCTTCTCCTTTTTCCTCTTTTCTCTTTTGTCCAAGCCCTAGTGTGAACTTCAACTTTTCTAAACTGACTAAAATCTGATTTGACCCCAATTAATTACCCAAACACGAAATAAAATAATAGGGTAAGGAAAAGACCATAACGTCCTTCTAAAATCCGGATTAGACTTTCCTTATTTGAACAACCCAACTTCAAATGGGCATATCTCACTAATACAAACTCGGAATCGCGAAAACTCGGCAGCATTGGAAAGATTATTCCAAAATCTTTCCTAAGATATCTGGAATCACAGCTAACTCATCCTGAGCTAAGACTTATGGTCGTTTGAAGTTGACCACAAATCCAATGCAACATACTTAACAAATTTTTCAGATTTTTATATTCTTCCCAAAAATGACTATTTCCAGTTTTTAACTTCTTTCTAGTTCTTTCTAGTTACGGGGTGTTACACATGGGATGGATAGTTTTTATGTACGACCAAAAACTTAATGCTTGGACTGAAAAAAGACCATTTTCCCATGCCTTTGATGGACCAAATGGAGGAACGACTAGCAAGGCGGGGTTGGAATTGTTTCCTTGGCGGATACTTAAGGTATAATCAAATCTCCATTGCACCCGAAGATCAATAAAAGACCACCTTCACATGTCCTTATGGTACTTCTTCTTTCAAACAAATGTCATTTGGATTGTGTAATACACCCGCTACCTTCCAAAGGTGTATGCTATCACTTTTTGCTGATATGGTGGAAGGCACTATGGAAGTGTTCATGGATGATTTTGCAGTGGTGGGTGATACTTTTGAAACGTGTCTTGAGCATTTGAGTAAAGTGTTGAATAGGTGTGTTGAAACGAATCTCGGGTTGAATTGAGAAATGTGTCATTTCATGGTGAAGGAATGAGTTGTTCTTGGGAACAAAATTTCGCGCAAGAGAATTAAAGTGGATCAAGCTAAGGTAGAGGTTGTTGCTAAGCTACCTCCTCCTATTTCAGTTAAAAGAGTCCGGAGTTTCCTAGGCCATGCTGGATTTTATCGTCGTCTTATTAAGGACTTCTCCAAAGTAGCTTATCTTGTTTGCTAGTTACTTGAAAAGTAGAGTGTTTTTTAATTCAACGATGCTTGTTTGAAAGCATCTTCATGACTCAAAGACAAACTTGTTTCAGCCCCTTATATTGTTGCACCGGATTGGAGTCTTCTATTTGAATTGATGTGTGATGCTAGTGGAGTGACTCTACGAAGGATACATTGTTTGATCTGGTGCATTATGCAAGTAAAACGCTGAATGTTGCTAAGAAAAATCACATCGTAAAAAGAGAGGAATTTTAATAAGCAAACCCATCATTTCTCAAAAAAAAAAAAAAAAAAAAAGCGTAAGACAAACCTATTTTAGAAAATGAAAAAAAATCACTTTCAAATAATTGACAAAATACCAC